>ARYC01001427.1:0-14696 GCA_000711775.1 Oxytricha trifallax | reverse complement strand
TGAAGAATTCAGAGGTTTTTTTCATAAACGCTGCATATCGAATTTTTGTAAATTATTTTGGCTAAATTTGACTACAAACTATGAACCCATATATGAAACCTATGAAATTTACAGAAAATAATTTCAAAAGCAGCACAAAATTAAAACCTCAACTCTATCAATCGAACGACATCTCTAATCTGTATAGTGTGCGATTAAAGAACTACAGATGTTTTTTTCATAAACGCCTGCATATCCGAATTTTTGTAAATTATTTTGGCTAAATTTGACTACAAACTATGAACCCATATATGAAACCTATGAAATTTACAGAAAATAATTTCAAAAGCAGCACAAAATTAAAACCTCAACTCTATCAATCGAACGACATCTCTAATCTGTATAGTGTGCGATTAAAGAATTCAGATGTTTTTTTCATAAACGCTGCATATCGAATTTTTGTAAATTATTTTGGCTAAATTTGACTACAAACTATGAACCCTTATATGAAACCTATCAAATTTACAGAAAATAATTTCAAAAGCAGCACAAACTTAAAACCTCAATTCTATCAATCGAACGACATCTCTAATCTGTATAGTGTGCGATTGAAGAATTCAGAGGTTTTTTTCATAAACGCTGCATATCGAATTTTTGTAAATTATTTTGGCTAAATTTGACTACAAACTATGAACCCATATATGAAACCTATGAAATTTACAGAAAATAATTTCAAAAGCAGCACAAAATTAAAACCTCAACTCTATCAATCGAACGACATCTCTAATCTGTATAGTGTGCGATTAAAGAATTCAGATGTTTTTTTCATAAACGCTGCATATCGAATTTTTGTAAATTATTTTGGCTAAATTTGACTACAAACTATGAACCCTTATATGAAACCTATCAAATTTACAGAAAATAATTTCAAAAGCCGCACAAACTAAAAACCTCAACTCTCTCAATCGAACGACATCTCTAATCTGTATAGTGTGCGATTGAAGAATTCAGATGTTTTAATCATAAACGCTGCATATCGAATTTTTGTAAATTATTTTGGCTAAATTTGACTACTAACTATGAACCCTTATATTAAACCTATGAAATTTACAGAAAATAATTTCAAAAGCCGCACAAACTAAAAACCTCAACTCTCTCAATCGAACGACATCTCTAATCTGTATAGTGTGCGATTGAAGAATTCAGATGTTTTAATCATAAACGCTGCATATCGAATTTTTGTAAATTATTTTGGCTAAATTTGACTACTAACTATGAACCCTTATATTAAACCTATGAAATTTACAGAAAATAATTTCAAAAGCCGCACAAACTAAAAACCTCAACTCTCTCAATCGAACGACATCTCTAATCTGTATAGTGTGCGATTGAAGAATTCAGATGTTTTAATCATAAACGCTGCATATCGAATTTTTGTAAATTATTTTGGCTAAATTTGACTACTAACTATGAACCCTTATATTAAACCTATGAAATTTACAGAAAATATTTTCAAAAGCAGCACAAACTTAAAACCTCAACTCTATCAATCGGACGACATCTCTTATCTGTATAGTGTGCGATTGAAGATTCAGATGTTTTTTTCATAAACGCTGCATATCGAATTTTTGTAAATTATTTTGGCTAAATTTGACTACAAACTATGAACCCTTATATGAAACCTATGAAATTTACAGAAAATAATTTCAATAGCCGCACAAACTTAAATCCTCAACTCTCTCAATCGAACGACATCTCTAATCTGTATAGTGTGCGATTGAAGAATTCAGATGTTTTTTTCATAAACGCTGCATATCGAATTTTTGTAAATTATTTTGGCTAAATTTGACTACAAACTATGAACCCTTATATGAAACCTATCAAATTTACAGAAAATAATTTCAAAAGCAGCACAAACTTAAAACCTCAATTCTCTCAATCGAACGACATCTCTAATCTGTATAGTGTGCGATTGAAGAATTCAGAGGTTTTTTTCATAAACGCTGCTTATCGAATTTTTGTAAATATTTTGGCTAAATTTGATTACAAACTTTGAACCCTTATATTAAACCTATTAAATTTACAGAAAATAATTTCAATAGCCGCACAAACTTAAAACCTCAACTCTCTCAATCGAACGACATCTCTAATCTGTATATATAAAATACATTCGAATCGGGGAATATGTAAAATAAAAATACAAAATTAATTATATATATTATTGCTACTGATCTTCTACGTGAATTTACTTATTTGCTAAAAGTGGACAAAATGCTAGTTTTTTTTATATAATGATCACTTTTATTTGCATTTGAGGTCAAAATCGAGATTAATCTTAGTATTACTCTATCAAATTTCCAAAGTGGATACCCATGACCAAAGTGGTCAAATTTTGTGTTTCCATTCATGTCTGTCTTATTTTTGCTGAATGGCCAATTTCGGGGTCAAAACGCACATTTACAACTAAAGTGTCCATAAAAGTGACCAAAGTAGATTTTATTTGTGAAACTGACCATTTCAGGGTTCTTGTAGTAAAAATCGACAAAAATTGGGGTTGTCTGTTGCATTTAGTATAATTTGTCATTTTTACAAAATATGGAGTGACCAAAGTCAATTTAGAGAGGAGAGGTCAAAATCTTGAAAAATTTTAGTATATGGTCAAATTTGCTTTGAATCGGCGAGATCGTGATTGCTGGATATAGATTGAGCGCAGTCGCGCATTATTGATATTTTGAGTGGATTCAGTTTAAAAGGACCAAAACTAGCATGAGCGCGCAATAGTAGAAGTAATGACACTGCTTTACTAAAAATTTCCAAAAAACCCCACTTTCATTCTCAAAGTCGTCAAATCCGCTTTATGAACTGAAATTCATGATCAATACGCTAAGTCAGCTCTATCAACTTGAATTCATCGAGATTAGTCATAAATCTTAAGGTCTGCTTGCTGCTCGATGATTTTGTGTATTTGTTTAAATTTATTGGTTGTTATGATTTTGAGTGAGTAGGAGCTCAATTCCAGTAATCTATCAAGGTATTATGATTGTGTTGAGTGTAGTCTTACAACTTTAGTTAGTCATCTTAGTTTTGCATCTACAAAACTGTAATTTATCAATAGTCAGAGCATGCATTTATGAGAAGAAATATATTGATTGCTATCGCACTCAATTCAACTATGTCATTGTAAGTAGTACTCTAAATTTGAAAGTAAAGTAGTATGTGCAGTTTCACCTCGCACAAATTGAAACTTTTGAGGGCTTTCTCAATTTTTATTGGAGTTGATTTAAAAAAGTTTGGTGTCAAGTTGATTAAAGTCAGGAGCGAACCCTATAGAATTTGTGATTTTTACAAGGAAAGTTTATTGATCAGTTTTAGTTTCCATTTTTGACTTCATATGCAATAATATACTATAAAATATGAATTAGAGATTTTAAAAATACAGTGATTTATAATTAATCTATGTGCTTTAATATGTAAATTGCATTTTAATTGAGAGAGGTTTTATTTTAATTACAGTCTTAGCAGCAGTAGTAATAGCAACTTCAATAGTAGTTGCAGTTGTATAGAAGATGCAAGAATTATAGGCACTTTTAGGATTTCATTTTAAGGTGCAATTCTTAGTTTTGAGTAGTTTCTCATACAAAGCCATATCTTATAGTATGAATCCACTTCTTGATGCTGAATGCCCAGAGTCCTCGAACATCATCCTCGCTCATATTTTTGATAATTTCTTGGATGCGCTTGACCAGCTGCACTCTAAATGTTTGTTATGATAGTATGCTTACTTGCTATTAATGTTCTGCTGCTTGAGGTTCTTCTTGATATAAGCAAACAACTGCTCGATTGGGTTGAGCCAGGGTGAGTATTCTGCGTTGAAGAGTACGTTGACTTTGAAGCGACGAGCTGTCGCAAGCATCTCTGAATACTTATGAATTATCGCATTATCCATCAAGAGCACCACCTTTTTATTGCACAGATCTTTGTCAGTTCTTATACTTCTTAGCGTTTGATAGATAAAGTTTTCAAATAGTACTGAATCGAATGCTCCTTCTATTATTTGAGTGGATACCACTCTGTCAACTGCGATTTCTGCTATTAAACCCATAGAGTATTGTTATCTCTTCACTGTTTGCTTTGCAATATATAACTGTCTTGCCTTCTATCCATAATCGCCTAAATTCGTAAGCATTTCCTTTTGATATTGAGAGATTGGCTTATAATTGAGATTAAGCTGACTTTGATCTGGCCGCAATGATTGGGGTTTTACACTATCCTTTGATTCTTCAAGTTGGTTATGATTTTGTAATAAGTCACCTATAAGTAAGGTTGAATAAGTTTTAGAACGATAGCTGAATTGTCATTAAAATAGTCTTATGGAAGTATGCACAATGATTTGTGGATTGAAGTTAGATATGTTGATTTTGTGGTAGCTGGAACCATACAATCTTGAGATATCTTCAGGGTATCTTCATCTGGAACCATACAACCTATGGGTGGAGTCCTGTAATATAAGAACGGAGTCATACAACCTGGATCCATACAACCCGGATCCATACAACCTGGAACCATACAACATGGATCCATACAATCTTAGCGCGGATCCATACAATCCTTGATGGAACCATGCAATCCAAGAGATATCTTCAGTGTATCTTCATTTAGCATGGTAGTTGCAATCATCGTATAATTCCCAGAGTTTACCTTACGACTTGCATCTCTCTCGCTCTTGATGCTATCAAGGATAATTAATCACTCAAACTCAGTTCAATAAGATAGTTTACCATCGTCAAGAATAGAACCAATATATAAGAGACTATCATCATGCAACAACCATCAACTTGCAAATTCTACTTCTTATACTTGCTCTCATCGATATTCGAGCTGCTTAATATTGAGAGCGATAGCTTTCTAGATCACTTCTCTCTTACTCTAACTTAACAAAGACCTGCTTGATTTCTTCAAAGTTGATTCCAATTTTAATTTCAAGACCTTGTCTATCAATGGCGTGAGCCCTGAATGAATTCGCTTGATCTGTTCATCATCTGAAGTGACTTTCTTGACAGTGCTCTGCAACTTCATATTTCTGAACTTCTTCAGAGTACTCGATTAGTTTTGGGCACTGTCTTCCACTTTAGGAATAGGAGATAAATTTTTATTCAGCTTCTGCTTAGCTTACAAATTCTAACGAGGTGGAGTTTGCATAAGAACTGACTTCTAAAAATAATCCAATAAAAAATGTGATCAAATCGCTTACTTTAGAACTGCTTGATGATTTCTCTGATTTCTAAAAATTAGATTGCTTTGCAAACTTGGTCAAACTACTATTACTAGAATGAGATTTTGAAATTGGTTTTGCTTTAGTCTACAATAGTGAATGATGATTGGATGATAACGAAGCATTAGCAGCAGCTTAAAGCTTAATGCTTTGAGTAGTATTTTAAGCAGGCAAATTTATTGATCTTATAAATGAAACTGCATCCGATTCATTTTATGATTCCTAAAATTATTTATCATTCAACTGCTTGCCAAGCAGCAACTCTCCATACTGCAACTCCTTATCGCCTGCGATGATTTTACTGCGATTCTTGGTTGTGATGAGTTTAGTATCTCTCTCACTCCTCTTGCCACGAATACTCTTTTAATTTAGTGCCCACTTTTTAGGAGGCAAGTAGTCGGATCTGAAATTACTTTCATCAACTGATATAATTACTGCATCCTCACTTAAGAATTATGACAGTAGTCAACTCACCCATGAGCGCTTGCTGTTATAAGCTGGATCTCTATATTTGATATTCGCTGCTTCTGTCTTACCAAACTTCAAATGAAACTACTCCTTGAAATTTTATGAATCGTTGAGATGCAAGGCACTTTGAATGTATACTATAATGGCGAACTCGTTTTCATTTCTTGCAATCTATTATGTATATTTCTTCCAGTGCATTGATAAATCCCAACTTCCTCAATGCATTCGCCAACTGCAGCAACCAGCTGCTCATTATTTCTCTCCCTCCTCTTGCCAGATTTTTTAGGTTCTTAAGGAGGCAATACTTAAGTTCTTAATTCATGCTTAAACTTCTCAACAGTTCTTGATACAAACTCTGCTGTCACTCGCAACTTCTTAGAAATTTACTTTGGCTTCAACTAATCTTCCATATACATTTTACTATCTCAAGTCGCTTATGTGCAAGCTTTGCTTCTCAAGGCTTTAAATAGGGATTGTTTTCTTAAAGACGATTAGAGTATAGCTGGCTTGAATTTTAAATCAGAGATAGAAATCCAGTTTGAATCAACTGCGTTGATTGCTGATCTTTAGTAGATCCAGATATCTATATATAATTTGCATTAGAGTGATTTCTTAGATTTTAGATTATTCTACTTACCAACTTTGATTTGCGAAAATTATTTAAGAACTGCTCTAGGTATTAGCAGAGTGAATCGTCGTCAAGCAAGCTCTTCAAATCTATAACGTCTTTTAAATATGCATCGATTCCTTCTATTGGTATCTATATGATCAACCCTCCTTGCAAGGAACCTACTTGAGGAGGAACCTCACAAGAGTTGAGGAGAGTTCCAGTCTTGTAAGAATATTTTGCAGGAGCAACCACTTGCACGAAATTCCTTCTTAAAATCACAGGACCCCACTTTGTAATTTGCTTATCTTAAACCATGACTCAACTTTGCTTAATGTTTTGAAATGAATGCTGGCTAAGATGATCGTCACTGACGATCGAGTGTTGCGATAGCTCTTGCAAAGATGGCGATAGTTATTCAGATTGCTTGCTTGATTTTTTGGATCTCTGAGCTGCGTTCATTTTTATTTTAATTTTAATAAATCTAAATCACAATATCTATGAATATTCTTTAAAATAATAATATATTTTATTAAAATGAGTTATCTTCACTCTAATGCTAAGGAGCCTGCTGATGTTTCTTATTATAAGATTTACTTTCCTATGGTATTTAGTTTTGAATCGACATCGATTACTCAAATATAAGAAATGTATGCTAGAGGCGCACGCTTTTTCAATTCTTTTAAATACCCTGTTCACTATTCATAAAAGTGGTCAACACAAAGCTAAGATGTTTGAAGGATCTATGTTGGCATTTTTGTTGATATGCGATGATCTATGGAGCATGTGTATCAATACAGTCTTAACGAAGCTTTACAATTCAAAAGACTCTCCTCATAAAATGTGATGTATATCATTTAGAAGGCTTACTCTTGCTTTGTTACTCAACCTTCATAAGCTGCATAATCGTAACTCAGAATTATAAGGGGAAAATTTCTAAAAACGATTATGAAATATTGGGAACTCGATACTCAGATTATGATGAATTTAGGAAAATGGTAGTTCCTCAATGCTAAATCAACAAGAAGTTGCACTATGTCAACAATGCTATCTTTTAAGGCAAGAAAAACATCATTAATGTGTACAAACGAAAGGAAAAAGATAATGAGGAATCTTCCATGATGAAATTCGATCAAACTTTGAAAAGCTTGCTCAAGGTCACAGAAATTGAATTGAAAACAGTGTATGCTTAATTCTAAACTATTTATGATGCTCACATTAAGAACAGAGAAGCTTATGAGCAAAGAATTTTTGCAAAGTTGCAAATAGATCCTTCAGTTAAGAATAAGTAAAAATCAAAGAAAAAATCTTATGCCAAGAAAAATCAAAATGTCACTACTCCTCATACAAACATACCACCACTTCCAAATACACCACCACTCAATTCTATCAATGAAATTCAAGAAGAAGAAAAGGGTGATGCTTCCAACAACTAAGAAGTTTATGAACAGCAAAATCATGTGCAATTGTACTATAGTTAAATGCACGATTAGACATGCCATTAGCAAATTTTAAATTTATTCAACACAGCAGCGTTTGAATGACATCCACAATCAGTTTATCGCTGCATTGAGCTAAAGCAAATTCCAATCTTAATAGACATCGTCAAGGTTTATTAGGGATCATGAGCAGTTAAGTAAAAGGTTGTTGAAGCAATACAACAAGAAAATTGTTGAATGTGCTTGCACACCTCTGACTTACTAAGAACAGTAGGATCAAATTGAAAAAATGATGAAGGACCTTTCAAAGGATTAATAGAGCATCACTGGTTCTTATGATTACTTCAGAGTTTTTACAAAAAAAGATCCTGTTCAACAAGCAAATTTAATTAAATTTCAGGAGATCAGTTAAGACGCGGCTGAAAATTATATAACTTTGATGAAGCACCATTTGAAATAGATTAAATTGAAGTCAACAAGGCCAGCTAAGGAAATTTTGCTGGAATAAATAATTTCCTTGATTATAAGGAGAAACAAAAAGTGAAACAAAAAGCAAAGAGAAAGCAACAGGATGAAGCCAAGAGATAAAGCCAGCAAGTAAATTTGATGAACTAGAACCCTAAGGATTTGGGGGTTCCTGATAATACTTTTCAAGTTTAAAAAGATAAAACTGTGACGTTCTAGTTTCTCGAAAGACGTTCTAACATAGAAATGAGTGATGGCAGTGTGCTTTACAGATCATCTGCTCTTGAAATTATCCTGATGACCATGCATACCTAAGGTTTGAGTATGTCAAGGTCGCTCAAAAAACTATGAGAGAGTCATAACTTTACATCCTATCGAGCATGAAAACATTTGCCCTCGATTGTTATGACTATATCACTCAATAATTGGAACCTTAAGCACAGATTAAATTTTCTGGATCACCTTTCTTTGAGGAGACAAGCTACAGGCTAATGTGCACACCACACTACTTTTAAGAATAATAATTCAGCTATAAGATGCATGCATTTCAGATGCGCAGCAAGGCTATAATTTTCAATTTGAACAGTACTTTCAAAACATCTCTTATAATGGACCCAAGCAACTATTGTTATCTATCAGAAATTATGGGCTTGCTTGCAATTATCAATGATGCCCCTATGTTTCCCAACTCCACAGCTTTTGCAATGATGCTCTGTGGTTTGTTGTAAATGCATCTCAACTTTTTAAATGATTACTTTCTCAACCCACTAAGATTCCCTCTCATTGATGTTCTGAATTGGTGTGCGTTTTACAATAAGTCCAGGAGCTATAAAGTATCTCGCATTCAGTAACTTGATATATTTGAGAGAGATCTCACCAGAGTAGAAAGTCTTTGCATGTTTCTTAAAAGCAATAAAGCATATTTTGAAGAGTTATTTAAGAACAAAGGCACTATATTCGTCGAACTGCTTTTTAAAAACTGCGACAATAAAATTCCTCAAAGTCACTTTGTAGTTATTAGATGCGATAAGTTTGGTCAACTCTAATATATGAGCAATATATACAACAAACTAACCAAACTTCCTGTTGAAATAAAGGACTTTGATGGTAAAAATACATGGATCAATAATCTCATTCTCGAACTGACTAAAGACTCTGGAATACGCGCAGGAAGTAAAATTGTATTTTGTATCAATATTTACTAATGCATAAGAGACTTAAAGCCATAGCTATCAATTCTAGGAGGATAAGCAGACACTCGCATTCTGGCAAGAGAATTCTTTTAAGATTTTTCAGTTGGTAAGTTTTGTTAAATTATTAATTACTATAGGTATTCCTGCAAAGAGTTGCCGTTTGCAATTGCTGACTTGAAACGCTCAATAGATTACTTAAAGACTCAGACCTGCTGTCTCACTTATGAAAATGCTAGCGACATCGATTATAGTGATGAAGACAATGGAGCAACTGAGTTCATCAATCAAAGCCCTGAAGATATTCTCTCAATCAGCAATATTTAAGAGAAGTTGACAACTTTTTCAAACATAATGAAAGACCCTTCTCATTGTGCAAGTAAGTATACTGTTTTAACTAACTAATTACCTTAGGTTTTCATTGCAATAAATTAGCTGGTATTATCGATCCAAGAAGCTAACTATACGATCCCTATCAAGTTATCGACTTAAGTTTATAACTAGCTGATACCATCTCTCTCTTTACCAAGCAATCTCGCTAACTTTAAAATGGATTACAATAGAAACTATTCAACTTCGGCAAGGATTTTTATGCGATGCTGAAAGCATAATTGGATAGTTCCATGATACAGTAGAATGCCAATTTGTATTATTGGCATAGTGAAAGGTAAGATTTGTTATTATTTAAAGCATGTTATATTTTAGGCTTGGAGAGATTTTAACTGATAGGAGGTAATTCAATATCGAGCAACTAAACGTTCAACTTCCTTCAGACTTAAAAGCCGCGATTGAGACCACGAAATTTATGGCATCAACTTAAAAAGCTAAGCAGCCTTTGCCATCTATATAAACCAAAATTTGCATTCTCACACGCTACCAAGATGATTTCTGTGATGTGGTTTAGAATCAAATTCTCTTACCAATCGAGTTGCCTACCACAAAAAATATCTCTAAAGAAGAGTCTACTTTTCATATAAATCCCATGATATGCAAGCTTAGCAAATTGTTTCCTTAATTGGTTTACAAATAAAATACGATTCAGCAAACTATAGAGTAAGTTAGTTCTCTCTAAAATTTATTTAGATCTTAAACTCGTGAAGTTGGGGCTCGTGAGAGCATCCTTGGCAAGAGACTTAATAATCCTAGCGATTATACTCTCAGAACAGGTCCAGTCAAAGTTAGTTAAGCCAAATCAAGCACGAGTCTTCTGCTTTATAGCAATATCAAAGATACTATGGGTCTCAAAACAATTAGTTTGGACTATGTAATTAGTCGCAGCAAAACAGCTTTGTTATGCAGTAAAACTACTCTTAATAGTAAACCCCATATCAACAATTCCCACAGACACCCCATAATAGAAACTCAAACATCTAGATCCAGCTGAACAATAATCAGGATTAGATTAATAATAACGCAACGAATTGCTCGTCCAAGAATATGAACTCGTTAGACAACAGCTAAGGAGGAAACTAAGAAAATAATATGAGTCATTCTATCGGTAGCTCCTCTAGCTCATAAATGACTAGTGTGAAAAGTTATAAATAAGGTTCCTTACAAGGCTAAACTTCCAGAAAAAGGTTGAAGAGGAATAGCATCAGGAGATCTAGTTCTAATGAAGATTCTAAGCATTAGGATTAAGTAAACTAATAGTTAAACATAGATGAAGCTGACTCTAACCACAGAAAAACGTAAACTGAATCGAGTCATTCAAAAAAAAGTCAGAAGATAGAATAAGATGAAGAATATATCTTAAGACACTCTTAAGATGAGTAAAACTCCTAGCCAAATAATTCAAATGTTCTAGGATTGACCGACACAGACGCTCATCAAAGTGCATTCTTCGCTTATCCTGAAAATCCTTCTACTCCAAACAAATTTCAACAATTAGTTGGCGATTTGATGCAACCAACTTAATAAGCCGATTAGGAGACAGAAAGCTTAGTTTAATTACGAGATTCGAATCCAGTCCCCCACTTGAATAGATAAAGCTAGAATAGCTAATAATAACTACCACCAACCCCATATTTGACCAATCCTTGCTTTTATAAAGTCAAATCTCCAAATCCTTGCGATTCAAATTTCATTGGTTCTAACAATTACGGTGCCCAGTTTCTGATTTAATTCCATGATTAGGGTTATGAAGATTGCAGCAATAATCTTATTTAGCAATAATAACCTCTCAATCTACCATCACATTCTTAATAGATGTTTAACAATTAAATAAGCTAGCAGCAATTAAATAATCTCAGGCCTAATAATATATATGGAGATGGCTCATTGCGTTCAAGCGCTCATCTAAATTATTAGTAGAATGTATTCCTTTAACCCAAAACCCTTGATGATCGGCAGAGGATACAAATTAAGAATCAAGTATAATCACCATAACATAGATAAGGGACTACTTCAATGTTTTCTCCAATATCAAATTTTTCATAAAAGAAAAGTACACCATAACAGCTTCAATAAAAATTATTACTTCTCAAATCTGAGCAAAGCGTTGGAAACTAAGAAAATTAAATCCTAAGTAAATCAGGTTTTGCAGATAAAGTAATTATACAATAGTCACCCCAACATGAGAATACAAATGGAAATGATGAAGATGATCAGAACTAGATGGAGATTTCGCCTTCTAGGCCACCAACATCATCTCCTCGATTTGCAAGCAATCAGAATTTAACTTAAGAACTTTATGAAAACTCTTTCGCATAAAAAACTAACAGGCTTAAAATTAAGGTCAATTGTAGCAGTAGGAGCAACAAAACTTGATTGAAGTGCAGTAACAATTTGAAATAGATTAGTAGCTTGAAATGATCAGACACGTGCTGAGGAACAGAAAAGTTAGCAGAGAGTAGAGAATTGCTGAACAGAAGCAAATGGTAGAGTTGAAGGAACTTGCAAAGTAGGAGTTAGCCGAAAATCAAAGAATTGCAGAAGAGAAGAGAATTCAATAGGAGAAAGAACTTGAAGAGTAGCAAATTGCTGAAGAGAGGAAGATTGCTGACGAGGAGAGAATTGCACACGAGAAAAAACTTGAAGAGTAGAAAGTTGCTGAAGAGAAGAGAATCGCTGTAGAGAAAGAACTTGCAGAGAAGCAAATTGTTGAAGAGAGGAAGATTGCTGAAGAGGAGCAAATTGCAGAAGAGATGAGGATTGCTGAAGAGAAGAGAGTTGCTGACGAGGAGAGAATTGCAAACGAGAAAAAACTTGCTGAAGAGGAGAAACTGGCCAAGGAAAGGCTTCTTGCAGAAGAACAGCAGCGACTTGCTTCAGATTAACTGGTGTAGTAACAAACGTTGCAAGAGCAATAACAGTAACTCCAACAGTAAGAGCAACAATAAATAATTCAGCAATCGTAATAGATTTAAATGCCATAAACAAAGTTGACAATTTCAAATCCTCAACTTCAGAATGATTCTCAGATTGCTAATCAAGATTCTCAATTGAAGTAGCACTTTCCTCAAAGTTAGCAAGATCAAATCAAGCAGGATAGCAACTAGTTGAAGGATCAAGTTGGAGATTCAGATTCATTGAAAGAGGAGTAGAGTAAAGGATATGAAAGTAAGGTGAAAGATTAGATTCAAAAGTCTTAGCCTGGAACTCAACAGGTCTCATAGCAACAGCAACAACTTGAAATGCTAAACGAGATTTCTTAGACCAACTTACAAGAGGAGAACAATCATGATCAAGATGGCCAGATGTAAGTTGAGCAACAACCTCCATAGGTATTGCAGTCCCAACAAAATCAACCCCTAGATTCCATCAACGGGTAAGCAGCAGATTAGATTCAACCTAATCCTCCCAAAGATTCTGAATAAGAACAACATTCAGATGTGAAAGAAGCTGAAGTTGTCCCTCCTAATGATTGAGATATCTGTTTCCTACTTATAATATTTCACAAGTATATTTTCCAATGTAGCTTTAGAGTTTGATTTTAGTATAACTTAATTTTGAATCAAACACTCCTTTGCCAATTTAAAACATTCTTTATTTATACATAATTATATTAAGCTCAATATTGAGCTCTCTTAAGACTATTATATTATGTTAATATTATTAATTATCAAACTTGCTAATGCAGCGCTCCTTCATAACAGATTCGCGAGGATAAGTTCTCACTGGAACTTAAGTGCTTCAATTCATGGATCAGTCACTTGAGCAATACACAATCGTCTTTGGCATTCAACTTGCCTTCACACTATCAGAACCATATAAATCTAAGGTCTATTCCTGGGTGACAACTAAGAGCTAATATAATTTGTGATCGAAATAATGAACCTCAGGTACAGACCTGCTTAAGCATTAGAGAAGGGTTAAGCAATGCATTGCAAGCTTGAACAAGCTTAGAATTATTACGTTTGATTATTTGCATCTCTTAAGCAATATAATATGCAAAGAGGTTTATGCAACCTCGCAATTGATGCTTTATTATTAATTAGTTATTATTTTATAATCAATAATTATATCAAAGAATGAAGTCAAGCAAAACTACGAAGCAGCACTGCTTCACTTTTAAGCATTCCTCTAAAGCACCTGGAGGATACATCGTAGAAATATATAAGGCAAGTAATTAATCAATGTTGATGCATTCGCAAAGTATAGGTGATCGACGAGCGATTCAAGCGCACATTCAAGTTTTAAGTTGATCCGCAAAGAGGCTTCAAGAATGTTGTAAATTTGGAGGTTGCAGAGAACGAACCAGTTGTTGAAGTAACATATAAGTGGTGCGGATATCACAACGTATGGATTTATCCATTCAAGAAGGAAGACCCATACATGCACTAAGTGTATATACTTCTTGATACTGAAGATTCTTCTGATGGTTGGTTCTTCAGCTTTGATAATGATAGTCTAATTCAAGTAGAGTAAGTTAATTTAATTTCAAACTATTGCTAACGCGCAATTTATAGCTAAATCAAGGGAGATTACAGAAAAACTATAAATAAGTATGATGAAGAAGTTAGAAAGCAGTTGACATCTCAAGAAATGCCAGAACCCTAAGAATTTGTTGGAACAGTAACTTTTGCTGTGTGATTAAATTTATGCAAATAATTATTAAAGAGCAGTTAAACTGCATAGGTGATAACGCGCTCTATTCCCTATACTTTATAAAATTACCTAATACTTGAATAATAATGCTTTAAAGCGCTAATTGTATTTAAATTAAGTTAAGCCTAAATTGCCTTTATTACCTAAAATAGCTTTTACACTTTAAGAGTGATTTAGAATAGCTTTATTAATTTCAAGTTTTGCTATGATTTAAAAGCAATGCTTTAACT
>ARYC01001426.1:0-26111 GCA_000711775.1 Oxytricha trifallax | reverse complement strand
CTAATGGATCTGACTTTGAGAGCTTCTTAAGTCCTTAATATAATTTCAAGATACCCTTATATTATTCTAAAAATATGTGATTGAGTACTTCATGACTCTGATGTTGTGGGCATCTTCGTGATCTGAGATGGTACCTTGCTTAAGAAGATATTGATCAACTCCGACGAGACCAACAGTGTTACTTCTTCAATTATTAATTCAAACTCATAAATACAGATATTTATGGAAATAATCTTTATTACTGTTTAGAAATACAATCAAAAATTCATTATATGAATTAAATTAGAAATTGTTATAAAATTAAAAATATTTCATTAGATAACGAAAAGAACTGGCTTGATCTTCTTGGAATAATTAATATATACTATTTGCACAGTTTCAGTTTGGACACAGACTTAATTAATATTATTAATCGACGACGACGAGAGCACCGTCTGTGACTCTCATATAGAAAAGAATATTCATTTATATATTTATTAAATTAAATTACTCTAAATTAATAAACATTATAATTAGAGTGAGTTGAGCAGCGTAGAAGACTCTTTGATAATAGCTAAATTAAATAAAATAATATTTATCAAAGTCTTTTATCTCAGTTAAAACCCCAAATTTTTTTAATACTAATTTCTATGAAAAAAGTAATAAATTAATAATATCTTCAATTTCATTTATTATCAAATTTTAATGTAGTTATTTACGCTTTTACATAAAATCTTTTTAAAGAATTTATGAGTTTTAAGTCATAACGGCTTCTTTAGTGTTTATAATTTAATAATTATATAAAGAATATAAAGCGAGAATTCTGTTTCTCTCCTTTTGATCTTTAAAGTTTATAATCTATATATTAATAAATTGAATTTATTAATAAACTTCGACGAGCTTTGGAAGATCTGAGATTAAAGTATAAAAATTGTGTTATATTTAAAAATATAGAAGTGTTGAAAATATTATAATTTATAAAGAGTAATTTAGAATGATAAAAAGGAATATTTTATGTATGAATCATTCAAGATAAATCAATCTATATTAGAAATGAAAAAATATTGAAAAAGTAGAATATCAAAAAAGATTTGGCCAGTTATACTTAATTGAGAGATTTAATTATTGATTGATTAATTCACTAAAAATTGACTGATTCATGAATAAAATAAACATTATACTTTTATTTATATTGTATATACTAAATAAATTAAAAAATAATTTAAAATCATCTCTTGAGGACGGATCCATCATCAATAAATAATTATCATATGCTAATGCATTTTTCCTAATTTATAAATAAAATTGAACTTGTTGGCGTAGATTCTGGCTATAATATATAAATTATAAATATATAGTAATAATAACTTAAAAGTGATTCGTAGTAAAGGGAGACACCAGTTGACTTAATGGTGATACCTCTCTCTTGCTCATCAGCTCTGGTATCAGTGAATCTGGCTAAAATACCTAAATATATCACTCAGTAAGAGTAGACTTTCCATGGTCGACGTGGGCAATTATCTTATAATATAGAAAATTTACCTCAAAATATTATCAACAGTGAAGTTGGGCATCTTTTGGGTTGATATAATTTGATAAATTTTTAATTCATCTTTATACTCAGATATTTTAAGAATTTTGCTTGAATAAACAGCTAATTTGTAAAATTATGAGTAATATATGAAAATGATAAAAGGAAGATATATTAATATAGAAGAGACAAAGAATGTTTATTGTGGTTAAGTTTTTTCAACAATTAATGATTAACAAATAAAAAGCTTGTGATCATAATCATAATCGACTGTAGCTAAGATTTATAGATTTATAAATTACGAATTAAAATAATGAATTTATTTTTTTTATAAGTAATTGCTCATAGCTTGTCGAGGAAGTTTTCGAGAAGTGGAATACCTGGTTTAAGTCCCTTCCTCTTTCTGATGGTTTCAACCAAGACACCTGACTTTGAAGTTGGTTCAGTTGGGTCGGTGGCAATATTTTCCCAATGGTCGAACACGCATTGTGGGAAAGCTCTTCCTGAAGTCATGGCTCTCAAGTGTTGAGTGAAACCGAATGACTCAGCGACTGGCAAGTAGGCCTTGACGATGATGAGTGGGGTTCCGTTAATTGGCTCTTCACCGATAACGATACCTCTTCTCATTATATAAAATTACTACTATTTTTAAATCCATAGCATCATCTGGGGCTTGGATCTCGCACAAGAAGATTGGTTCAACGAATCTTGGGGAAGCAGTTAAAGAGAATAACTTTTATAAGTGGAGGGCAACGTCCATAATGTTGAATCACTAAATTCAAAATATATTGTAATTTCATATAATATTCTTCAACCAAATCCTTGAGGCAGATTTCTGTAAAATGTATACATTCTTAAGTCCTTCGACTATTATTTATTACTTTGAAGATCTGAGGCGTGCTTTGGCTCAACAGCGACTCTGACGACTGGGGAGACTGAGTACTTAATGCTATGGCTACACATTTTAACTAATCTTACGTGACCAACAGTGTTTCCGCATGGTACATCTGGAACGGCTTCGACTTTACCTCCCATCATGAGAACGGTTCTTTGGATGTTCTTAACGTTGAGATCGTTCTTGGAACCTGGGGTATAGTTTGGTCCCATGATTCTGACCTTTTGACCAGTTTGGACGACTCCTGAGAAGACTCTTCCGAAAGCGTAGAATCTACCCTTATCGTTAGTGGGCACCATCTTTGAGATGAAGACCATGAGTGGACCCTTTTGATCGCAGTTCTTGATGGCTTGTCCGCATGGATCATCAATTGGACCCTCATAGAGATAGGCAGCTCTGTATTTTTGAGCGGTAGCTGGGGATGGGAGTTTCATGACGATCATCTCTAAAAGAGCATCAGCAGCATTCAAAACCCTAAAACCCTTTCAGTAAATTAATTGAGTTTTTGATTGATAAAAATAGACTATTAGTGCATACTTAGGGTTTTAGTAGGGTTTATATTCGGGTTTAATGTTTAAATGTATTGTATATTAGTGTGTATTAGAGGTGCTTTATTTTTACTATTCACTCAAACAATACTTTTGCATCATGAGGTAACTTTCTAAACTTTATTTCTCCTAACCAGCTTACAATTTAGTCTATTGTATGCTTCGCTCTATGGTTAGGCTTAATTATTATCTACTCAGCCATATCTTTCATTTTACCTTTTATCTTATTCTAGTTTAAATATTGCTGTATTCTCTGCTTTGAATCTTTCTCTCTCTTACAGCTATAGTAATCATTTCTTTGCAGTATCGCATTCAGCAATAATTGCTGCTAGAGCCCATACATCCCACTTAATATCACCATCTCTCCAGTCCTCCCTTTCTGGAAAGTATACAGGAGTACCATAAACGTTGCCAAGTCCTGAAGCTTCAACTCTTTATGATCTATTGAAATCAATCATTACTACTCTGAGAGATGAAAAGTCAAGCATAATATTCTCTGGCTTCAAGTCTCTATGGACATACCCTAAAGTGTGCAGCTCTTCAATGCCTTTGCAAAAATTTGTAAGAATAAGGGGTAGCTACTTTGGAATCCTTTAATCTTATATGTAGTCTCTTAAAGTCATTACATATAGAGGGAGACGAAAAGCAATATGATCTTGAGCGAGGAGAATTGTATCGAGCTTATTTATAAATTTGCACTGTCTATCCCTTGCTTTAGTAAGAGCTTAGTACTCATTGACAAATTCCATTTGATACTTGTCATCACATTCAAAGTAGTTGAATGGATAAATCTTGTACGCGAACTGCTTATCAGTAATGACCTTCTCAAACTTGTCCTCAAATATAAGATTACTTTCCTTACATTCTTTAAGGTCAATTACATTTAAAATTGGAAGCTTTAGTGCTTGTATCTTCAGACTGATTTTAACTATCTCAGAAGCTGGAACGTTTCTCACTGCTTTAATAAGCTTATTTTCTTTCTTAACTCTTTGTTCAAGGATTCTAAAGGGTCTCTTTGCTTTCTTTTTTGAAGGAAGACCTCACCAGTCTCAGGATCTATGACTTCAAACTTCTTGCCATGATGGTTTCATAGGTAAACTTTTAGATCCCTTGAATGATTGTATTACTTATTTACAGTAAGGGCAGAAATATTTTCCATCTATCTTATCATGCTTAAGATAGAGCTTGGGTTTGTTAGAATGCTGCTCTAAAGTATGACGTTGAGAACAGATTTATAAGTAAAGTTCTTCTAATACTCTTCACAAAAATGTTCTTTCTTTAATTCTTTTTTCTCTTCCTCCTCTTCATCCATTTTTATTGGTACCTTGCATTAAATTTCTTAGCTCTGCATTTATATTTAGCAAATTAATTGTTATTCATAATCAGAGACCTAGGGTAAGAAAATTTCAGGTTCATAATAGGTAGAGGCATCACAAGTCTCAATTTTCTTTTGATTCATGGGGGGTGGTCTAAATCGGTGCAAACATTTTTTCAAAATCCTAAGTCGGTGCAAAATTTTTTTTAACAAAAACATCAAAAACCCTAAGTCGGTACATGATAATTTTTTGACATTATTGATATATTTTATCATCCTACCCCACATAAAAAGTATAATTGTTAGCTAAAATTTATGTCTCAACTTCTGATGATAGGACACTTATAATATTATTACAAAAATATTTTTTCTCTGTGACAGATATTTGTTTAAGTAAAATAAAAAAATATTATTTCATATTTTAATATCTAATAGTTCTGTATGCAACAAAATTGGGATTAAGAACATCATAATTATTCGCTAAATTTAATGATGTCTAACCTTATGATAAAAACCATTTACTCAATTAATTGCCTTTTTTTAAATACTCTAATCAATATGTACGATTTTTTTAATTCCAGACATCATTAAATTTAGCGAATAATTATGATGTTCTTAATCCCCAATTTTGTTGCTTACTGACTAATTAGATATTAAAATATGAAATAAAATTTTTGATTTTACTTAAACAAATATCTGTCACAGAGAAAAAATATTTTTGTAATAATATAATAAGTGTCCTATGATCGAAATTTAATGAAGGAGTTCGATTCAGAAGCTGAGACATAAATTTTAGTTAATAGTGATACTTTTTATGTGGGGTAGGATGATAACATATATCAATAATGTCAAAAATTGATCATGCACCGACTTAGGGATTTTGATGTTTTTGAGAAAAAAAATTTTGCACCGACTTAGGGTTTTTGAGAAAAAAATTTGCACCAACTTATACCCCCCCCCGATTCATGAAAGAAAGTGTTTTTGCTGGCTAATGCCAATCAATGCCGCTTTTCTAAGTAAGTTACCACTCGTTATATAAATACTTTTAATAATTATATAAGTTGTTTAAATTCTAACTTTATACACAAGTAAGAGTATATTCTCAAAGATTTTGAGAGGTTTAAAGGGGTCTGAGCGAGAGACATAATTATTTAATGCACCTAAATGTGTTTTGTGAAGTTAGGTGCAGATCCTAAATATGTTCTTGAAAAAACAGGAGGGGAAGTTTTAAAATTTAATTTTTTTTATGTACCACTTAATACGGTTCTGAGCTTTAATTTAACCTCCTAATTAAGTTTTTAATAAATTAGGAGCACCACCTAATTAAATTAATTATTATTAGGAGCAATTTAATGGAAAAAGTTTGATAAAAATCGAAGTCAAACTCTGGAACTTGGAGAAAGTTCCTTCTTCTTTATCTTTTTATCTGATTCAGGTTGACCTCCAAGTGGATATCCCTATTTAGTGGTAAAGTTTTAGCAAGTTCAGAATGGATATTCATAATTTTAAATTTCATAAACATTTATAGAAACTGGAAGCAAGATGGAGTCTATGAATAATGCAATGAAGAGAATATAATCTCAAGATTTAATAGGTAAATTCAGAAGTAAAGAAGACCTTTACAGATACTTGGTATAGCAAGGTAGGTTATTACTTATAACTAACTTATTAACTATAGTTGGAATTGTTATTGCCAAGACAGGAGGGAACTAAAATCTCATTTTTAAAAGCATTACTAAGTGAAGAGAAAAAATCTTTTAAGTCTAATGATATTAGGATGATTGAGAATCCTAACTACCTCTATGATGATGCTATGAGTGATCCAGATTTTGCTCTCTACCTTCCATCAAAGCTATAACTTTCTAATAGGTTGCCAGAGAGAAACTTCTTCTTTGGTGTACTTGGAACTCTGAAACCTGAGTAATTAAATGAAGGAATTTAAAAAGCTCACAAGAAACGCTATAGCATCACTCCTGAAGAAAAAGAGAAGCAAGGTATTAAAATAAGTGATACCTGGTTGTAGGAACTTCAAAAGAATCATTTCATCTCAAGTAAGCTTTGCCTTCTAACTTTAATGAAAAACCTGGTACTGCTATATACTTGATGAAAGAGCGTAGCAAATTGAACAGAGAGAGAAAGTCTCAAGTAAAGCATGAATTGAGTAAGAGACTCTTCAAAGATTTCTAAAAGCCAGACGAGATGAACATAGATGCAGGTGCTGGCACTAAGAGTAGAAACATGGGCCCAAGCAAGCCTTAAGAGGGAGAAAAGCAAGAGAAGCCAAATCGGGCAAATTTAATATGTGAACTTATTCATTCGTTTAAATCTAATACTTATTTATAAACACAAAATCTCCCTTCTCTTGCGCACACTTTAGCTTTATCATCGCTGACTCTCTTAGCAGCACTCTTAATAAAATCTACTGTATCTATCTTTAAATCATGCATCAGATAGTAGAGAAGCAATTTCTTATAATGACCTTTCAATAAACCCCAATACAATTCAATTCCATTGAACTAAGGGCTGTAAGGAACATTAAATACAGTTGTTATATTTAGCCTTTCATATTCCTTTGAGTCTTTTGTTTTATGAACTGACAAGTTATCAACGAATAGAATAATCTCTTAGTCAGCGTACTTATCTCTGAGTTATTGCAAGAACTTAATATATTACTCAATCTTTATAGAACGAGGGTGAATAACATAAGTCTCGAGGCCACTATCTTCACTTATTCCACCAAGAATAGCATGAGTTTAAACCTTAAATTTTTAGTCATAAACTTCTATATTACTTTACCTCTTGTACCAAGACCTTGATATAAAGGTATTGAATGTAAATACAGCTTCATCAGTTTGGATGAACTTTATATTGTGCTCTTAAGACCTCTGCATTTAATCTAATATATATTTTAAATTAGTCTTATAAAATGGAACATTAAAGTCAATTACTCTCTTAATGCGATTGACTGTCTTGTAAGATATACCGTTCTTTTTATATATATATTAGTTATCGATTATGCAGAGATGTGAAGCTAAGGAAATTGGTGATTAAACATCACAGCCCTCTTGGCTCGAAAGAAATGAGCCCAGTATTTAAGAGTCTTATCATTAATTAGATAATCGATATGATGCTGGTAAAATTTTAAGGGTCTCTTAAGCTTAGAATTAAGATGCTATCTCTTTAAATTCAATGCTAATAGACAGTGAGACCTCACAGTTGCTGGAGATTTATGGAGTAGCCTTGCTATAGACGTATAATTCAGAACAGGTTTGAGTTATTCGCTATATTCATCACATCCACAATGCAACTTAAACAATAAATCTATATACTCAATTTCATAAACTGACCCCAAACCTCGCATATAATCACTTAAAATACTAATATTTAAACATTAAACTTTACATAAACCCTATAAAACCCTAAAAATTAATGCACTAATAGTCTACTTTAATCAATCAAAAACTCAATCAAACTACTGAAAGGGTTTTGGAAATTTGATTGATCTTATTTAAAATTTATTTACAAATATATTCATATAAAACTCAAACCATCATCGGCATCTTGGTCAATCTTCCATTTGACAAATGAAGCAAAGCTTTTACATCATCTTGTCGAAAGTTTTAATAAATAATTATGATACTATGATCAGATGAGAAGTCGACGTGACCTGGTTAAAATTCTAAATTTTCAAAATTATCAACAACAAAAATCTTTTTATTTTTATATTCTAAATAATTTGGCGTTTCCAGCGTTGTCCTCTTTTTTAAAATGGGAAATAACTGACATGTTTCTAATTTAGAAATCTATAATTAATTGATTTACTAAGAAAAAAACAATTTGTATTTTTATATTTTTATTTAGAATATCGATACCTCTTCTTTGGGTAAGAGTTTGATAGATACCTCCCATAGCATCAATTCATAATGTTTATTATTATACATTATGAAATACATTATTAGGTTTGATCAACGAGAAGGTTAGGGCCAAGTTATTATTTTATTATTAATGTCAACAATGGGAAGGCGAGGACGTAGAGTCTGATAAAATTACATTTTACATTAAAATTAGATGAGGTTTCAGTGACGGTTTCCTTGAAAAAGGTTAAGAAAATCCTATTTTATATTTAGAGCTCACCGCAGCCAGCAATAATGTGCTCACCTGATTTTAAAGTTTAAAAGTAAGATATATAATATATTGACGATAAATCAGCAGCGTTGATCCACTTTTGGAAGACAGCCTTGAGGAGATCCTTTCCTTGCTTTTCTTTATCTTCGTTCTTGAGTTAAACGTCAAGAGTGGTGAGCATTTTCCAGACGGCATCCTTGTTGTTATCCATGATGTTTCTGCAGAGTCTGACAATTGGCTCCATGATGAATTGGACGAAGCATCTCTTGAGTATACTATAGGAAGTTTAAAAAGCAAAACTTATACACCATCATCCCATTTCATTTTACCTAGTAATTAAGACCTTCCATTTCTTTCCCTTGGCATCATAGAAGTTATCACCCCAAAGCTTAATAATAAAAGTGCATCTTGTCGAAGTCAACGTTGAACTTTAAATAATCTTAATTATGGGATAATTCTGGCGAATCTGGTAAGGGTGAAGGCCCAACCGAAGAGGGCTGAACCGAAGGCAACGGTACCCTTGCATGGGTCAACTTGTTGACCTTCTCCCATATCATCAGCTTCGTAGGTAGAGATGATAACGTTGGCGTTTTCAATAACTCTTTGGAAGTTTTGATACATGTGTTCACCTTCGACTTGGAGTTCGAGAATACCTCTGTCAATCTTGTTAACGAAACTTCTTACAATTGATCTTCTCACCGAGGGCTTGTCTGAGCACAGTTTCATTACAAAAATACCATGATACTCACAGACTCCTTCGACGTAATCGACTTTCAAACTATTGTTAAAGTGACTCTCAAGGCAGCAGTAACTTCAGATGATTGCATTTAGTGACCTGGGGAATCGATCAAGTTGATCAAGTATGGTCTCTTGTCTCCTTCGATGTCGGATTCGTAGTAAATCTATAAATTTTCTAAAGAAAATTTGGCTAGAATACTATTAAGTTGGCCTCGGAAATAATACCGGCCTTTGCAATCAAAGAGTCAGTAAGTTAAATTATCTATACTAAATCTATCGTAAAGGGCAATAACAACTAATTTCTTTGTTTCTAATTTGGTTGGGGATATACATAATCTCCCTGATTTAATCAACAGTGAGAATTTTTGTTTATTAGGTTGATGATTTAAGATATTCAATAGAATGATTATTTAATAGAGTAATCCTTAATATAGACCTATTTTCCAATATATACTATTAAACTCGTATTAATTAAATTAGGCATAAAATTGGACAAATAGAATTGACATTAGAAATACCATAAAAATTAATAAAAAATTAAAATTAAATTTTTATATTAATAAGAAAATATTGATCCATAGCAATTTGAGATAATTATGTTTATTGAGAAATAATTTATTAAAAATTAAATACACAATCAAAGAAAGATTCGATAAAATTTTTGTATATTTTTTAATAAGATTAAATATTTCTATTATATCATTCAATAATAATATGTGAAATTACCAACTGTGCCTTTATAAAGTTTGTCTTAATCAATTTCATTTTATAATTATTACCATAAAATATTTATTTCAGCAATATTAATAAGAAAAGATAAGCAGGATTTTCACAAACTAATGATTACAAATCTAACAACTTTTAATTTAATATTAATATTTAATATTAACTTTTTTTTTAATTTTATAATTTCTAAAATTCAAATTGTCATGATTTATCATGAATTTTCATGATCTTAATACTATTTTAAATATTATAGAGTAAGATTCCACAGATTATTTTAAGAGAGATTATTAATAATAATTTAAAATGTCATAACTTCAATAAATGATCACGCTTCTGCTCTCAGACACATAGCAAAACATTCCAATCGCTTATAATGAACAATTGAAAGTGCAACAAATTTTCGAAAGACTGCAAAACCAAAGAAACTACTCTTCAAATATGAGGTTGCTGCACAATGGAAGAGTGCTTAACACTATCAAAGATATGAGGTAAGTAGTAGAAATAAATAACTAAAATGTATTGGAAAATGAAAGATTGGACATTATTCGATCATTTCTGACATGTTGTTAAGCTCAATAAAGCAAGAGAATTCTCATTATTTTTGTAGTTTTAAGGAATCTGGATTGAAGCCAGGGGATACAGTGTATGTGTTAAATCATCTAAAGTACAACCATATTCATGAGTAGCTGAAAACTTCAAGATAAACAGGACAAAAGAAATAATTGATAAACTCCATGATATCATAGAAGGATAAGTTCCAATAAGTTTCAGGGACTTCAAAGCCATAAGTATCAACCACTACTGAGTAGGAGTAGACTAAGAAAAGGACATGGAGAGATATGCTATTCAAGTGGCCAGGCACATCTTCCAATCAAAACAGTGGGGAGGATTCTTAAAGCTCAGGAGAGAAAAAGAAGCTGGCTTCTTCTATTACTGAAAACACTTAGAAGGAAGTTCTTCCTGAAGAGAGAATAGATCTTATAACACCTGAACTTATCGCAAAAGTCACCGATGCTAGAACTATTCTCAAGCCAAAGCCAGCTAAAAGTTAGTTTTCCTTCGGTCATGGAGATGGTTAAGATGACTTCATGAACTTCTTCTAGCAAATTCTGCAAAGAGCAGGCGCTCCTGAATAAGATTAATCCAATGCGCTTGGTCAAATAGCTTAAGAACGATCTATCTTTGCAAGAGATAGGGAGGCTGAGAGACAAGCCAGACATGAAAGAAGGAGGCAGGAATAGTAGGAGGCAGATCCCGCTAAGGTTCAGAACTTGGTTGAAATGGGGTTTGAGGAGGAGAGATCGAAGAAAGTGTTGAAGCATTTCAAGAACAATATGAATATGGCTATGGACTATATTATTGCTTAAATAATTAAAGAAGTTTGAGAATAAATATCTTAGAAATTTATATGTTTATATTTTTATATCAGTTATTGTTTGTAACAAGTTTTTATAAATAAAAACTAAAGAAGTTAATTCTAATATCTTGTGATGAGACATTGATAAATCTGAATAATTGTAAAAAATCATAATATAATAGAAATTTGTTTAGTTTATAACTGATGTTACATAAAACCTTCCTCCAACTATGTTTTTAAGATAAATTTGATTATAAATATAAACTTATTTAATCAATATCAACACACCTCCAGAGAATGACTAAATTTTATCCTCTGACTCAGCTGCTTAAAGCGATCCCTAGCACACCCACTCAGTCGCAACTTTCACTCCAAACGAAGACTCTTTGAAAATGCTAATAGAAATGGGCTACGAACGAGAAGATTCAATCTATGCTTTAAGAGTAACAGCTAACAACCTGGAGCAAGCCTGCACTTATTTACTGTCTAACCCTAATCCAAGTTAAAATCAGGCTTCAAGTTCTGTGGGTATAAGCAGCAGATTGTTTGGGAATTGGGGAAGCAGTCAGCCAGCTGCCTCCAGACAGCAACCTAGCATGATGTCAAGAGATCTTGGGGATTTGAGAAATAGACAGGATCACATCAGAAGCGAAACTAATAGAATCGAGTAAGCTCTTCAACGTATGACTTAAATAGTATTCACTTTAAGTAATTTAAAACTTTGATAATTATCGCAGAATATCATGAGAGCCACAGAGTAGTTTAATTAAATGAACAATCAACAAAGCGCTTCTTTTAGAGCTCCAGGAAGAGGCTTCGCTTCAAACTTCGGAAGTGCTAATTCAGGTATTGGTGCAGGCAGAAACGCTCCAGATTCGAATATGGATTCTCAACTTTCCGGCTCTTAAGATCAGAGCAACAGTATTATTTTTCAAATTATAATTTAAATCAAATAATTTTATTTTTTCTATTGCTTTTTTCTTAAAATTTTTTATAAAAAATACTATTAATTATGCAAGTTATATTTACAATAACAGCAATAATATACAAAACAACAATTTGGCATTCCCTGGTAGTAACAATAATAATTTTGGTAGTAATAATGGGAATCAAAACAATGGAAATGATATGGTCTGAGCAGATCATTAATGAAGAAAAAATAGCAATATTTATTGCAAAAACTTGTATTAAATTTATGTAAGATTAAATTACTCGAATTTCTTTATAACTAACATTTTTAATATAAATTTATGCAATTTATTGATTGTTATGAATAAAGCTGATATAAATACTCTACTACATTATTTTTCTATAAGAAATGAATGTAAGATTAACAAAAGTATAAAGATAACTTGTAGGTGTAAGAAATGAACATGAATCTACCAGAGGTTTTCAACACCTACAACATGAATATTTTGTTCACAATTGCAGCTCTGCCATCAAGAGTAGCTCTGGGTCTCCCTATGCAGCCACTTATAGGGGGTATCACCCAAGTTCAACCTCCTAATCAAATTCAAGGAACCACGTAAGAATTATGTTTAATCAGTTATAAGCAAAAGTGATTAAATCAGTAAAATTTATTTAATCTTATTTCCGTTTTATTACTCAGTCATGTTTAAATGAAATTTTAAGGGTTATTAAACAGCTTAACTTAATATAAAATGTATATAAGGCAAGAATTTTGACGATTATTTTAAGCAATATCCATTTTAGTCCCTAAATTTTGCCATCTCAAAAATAAGCACAGCAATAGCCTCCACAAACCAAGAAGCAATTCAACAACGAAGAATAAAAAGAGCAATCTGCATAATAAAACAAAGGCTCAATGGGAGGAGCTAAATAGAATAAAATCAGACCTGCTCAGTAAAACAAGGGCGATAAGACTGATCAATTTAGACAGTCAATTAATGATATTGATTCTGATGGACAAACAAACGGCAGTAATCACAGACTTGTGTGAAATGCAGTTCATCACAAGATCAGAAATATATGTTCTTTAAACTTAAAAATATGAGATAAGTTTTAACTTATTTAATCAAACATCATACATTTTATTAGATTGATAGATCTTTATTTTAAATAAACGAGATACGTTATAAATAAAATTTAATATTAGTTTATTTTGTAAACGAAGTAAGAAAATAAAATGCATTCTCAATAAAATCCCTTAAAATGTTTCTCAAAATCCCTTTAACATCCTATTAAGATTGACTAAACCTTCACCCATAATATAATCTCTTCGCACTCATAGTTACTAGTATGTGAATATTTCTAATTGCTAATAGAAAACGAAGAAAAACGTATTCAATTGAGATAACAGCTTCTAAACATAGAGTCATTTAATCCCATAAACATTATCCAGAGAATTGACAGATCTTAATCCGGCTATGTCTCTCATTAAGATCTGATATAGTTCTTGAAAGAAAACAATATTGTTACTTTGAATGAAAAAAGCTTGAAGCTAATATTTCCAAAAGTTAAGACCCCATTTAACTAATTTGTGAAGCTGTTTCTGAACAGAATGGATCATGAGTAAAGCTTGTTTTTCAATTAGAGATGTACTCAAAACGAAACTGTAATCAGACAATTTGATAGACTTGATTATAAGCTGGAACATGAAACTGCTTCATTCATTAATTATTTGGTTTAAATGGCTATCTAGGAAGAAGTTATGAAGAGTGTTATAACTGAGCAGTAGAAAGACTTCGATTTGATGAGACTATTCAAGATTATTAAGTTTAGTCAAAATAGTGAGGGAATCACAAGCCAGGACCTCAAGAGACTTTTCATAGTGAATAATATTGCAATTGATGATGATAAACTTTAAAGCGTCTTCCTTGGACATTTACTCAATCGAGAAGAGTTATTGTTTCAAGACTTTTGTTAATTGTTCACTAAAAGAGGCTAGAAGACTATTGTATATGGAGCTTTAAAAGACAATACTAATAGTAGCCTGAATAAAGTTCAAGAAGTTGCTTCCAAATCCGTCATGCAAGAATATTCACAAAAATCTAAATCAAAGAAACCTACTCTTTTTAAAGTGACTGCCAAAGATATACTTAATGAACAAAGAAGTTTGTCGAGTACATTTAATCCAAATAGCTAAAAATCAAAAACTCACTATAAAAATAGTCTCTCAATGATAAGCAATTAATAAGATTTCATGATGAAAACTATGAGTTACAAGACTGACTATATTTCTGAGGAGAAAATACTAAAGAACTTTGTTAATTTTATCAAAGAATAGATACTTCTGGATGATGATTTTGAAGATATTAAAATTAGATTGGTCAACGACCGTGATTTCTACCCTCAGATGGCTTTCAAAAATTATTTGGGATAAAATTTAGAGGATACTGTCTCAGCTTCGTAAATACTAGACTTTGTCAATGATCAAAGCATTAACATAATTTATTAAAGTTCAAATTTATAATTAATTGTGCACATTAATATACTTGAATCAATTATGCTTAAATTTTAGGATAATTTAAACTTATTAACTATTCAATCAGCTTTATTATTTTTATAAAATAAATTCATTAATATTCATCTTTTTTATTTTTTTGGGTCAAACTTATATCTCTTAATATTAATAATTTAACTTGTTTTCTTTGATATTATGGATATTTTAAAAAAATTGCATTGAAAAAAAATTGAATTAATTTTTATCAAAAATAAATAAAAGATCTTTGATAATTTATAAATTATTCTAAGTTAAATTTAACAACTGATTATACCTTTTCTCCTAATTTGTTCATTTTCTTATGCTCTGATTTGATTTAGCTTCTTTAAATTGTTTATTTCATGATAAATTTTACATATTTACTAAATATCCTATATTAATATTATTTTATTTATTAACATAGATGAAGTGTATTAAACACTTGAGAACCTGACTAAATCTAATATATCAGCCTTAAACTACCCCGACTTCCTAAAGCTCATAACTCCTTTGAATTAAGATTTCGCAAAGCTTTTCGATGAGAGAGTTCAGAAAGAACTCAATCCAGAATTCAGAATTCATTAAACCAGTTTAAGGTCAAATATTCAACAAAAAATGTAGAACTTTTTCAGAAATTTGGTCGTGAATTAACTTAAGAACTTGGAAATTAGGAGGACTTATGATAGAGAGTGCAATTTATAATAATATCATTGAGAAATAGAGATATTTATAGCCTAAAAATATGATTATTTAGAGATACTTACCTATCAAATTTCTAATTATTTATTATACAAAATGTTAAATATAATTTTTGCAAATAGCAAGGTCTAAAAGTTTTAAGATATATTAGCTAGGAAGGCACAACTTAAGATCCAAAGTTCGTTGAATTTATTTCCTATTTGAGAAGTAAAAATGTAGAGATCAACTAGAAATAATTGGCTTATTTAAGAGAAAGATACGAGGGACCAAATCACAAGATAAGTCATGAGAAATTCGAGGAATAACTAAGAATTTGATAATAAAAAAAACATATCAATTTTATGAATAATAATAAACTAGTGTGATTATTAGATAATATTATTTATATAAATCTCATCTTAATTTAATGATACTTTGAAGTAATAGTTATTTCTAATTGTTTATAATTATAATAAATCTAAATTAAATAATGTCAGATAGTGAAGATCACTTAAGCAGCGACGACGACTTCCAATCGCACGCTCACTTATTCAAATCCTCCCTCGATATTGGCTCTCACTTCATAGATATCGAGCCTGAAAACGAGCTGGTGTTTTACAACAGAGAGGGTACTTTGTTGTCATAGCTAACTGTCAAAAACGTGACTAGCAAGGCTTACGTTGCTTTCTTGGTAAGTTTGAGAATAAAAGTTTTAATTTAGAATTCTATCCACTTTGACTCTTTTATTGAATAGTTTCATATCCTTCGCAAAAATAGCATTATGAATTAAGGTTTATCAAGATACATCTTTATATTAGAATTGCTTGGTGTATAACAACTTAAATATAGATTTTTACATCTGCACCATACCCCATTGTTATAAACCCAAGATTTGGGTTCATTCCACCTATGCATCAATAAACCATTCAAATCGGATGGCCTCACAATGAAAATCCTGTAAGTTACACAAAATAGATCTGAAAAATTTGCAATCTCATAGAATAATATTAATATAAGATTATCATTAAAATAAATTATTTAGGATGCTGATAAATTGAGTCATGCTATGTTCTTCGTTAAAGCTCTCCCTATTAGTCAAGAAATGAATGTAATAAAGAATAGATTTCTATAATGTCATGCTATTATGTAATAAAATGTAATATTTCTATTAGAATGAGATTATAAATTAGGAATAATGCGGGAAATTATAAAATATTTATTTTAATTAACAAATATCAAATCAATATGTAAGTAACATCCTATCACAATCAATCATATACAATCATGCTGCAACTTAAAAAGACATAATACTTAGACAAATTCCCCTCATATTCATATTAAAGAAATAGCTGTGAATAACCTTTATATTAATAGGAACTCAAATAGAAATTTGATTGAAGACGGTCACAAGGATTCATTAAGAAACTTGCTCAATGATTTGAAGAAAGATCAAAACTCTTTCCCATTTCTAGAACCAGTCAACTGGGAGGGTAAAAATCTCATAAAATATTCTTAAAAATAAGTTTATTAAACTTAAATTCATTTATAGTGCTTGGATTGCACGACTATCCTACAGTTATCAAGAAACCTATGGATATGCTCACTGTTAAGGTAAGCTACACTTGAAATTGGCTTATTAATTTACTAAATTTAATAAAATTTCATGTTTTATCAATGAGTGTGATAATTAATCGAGATTAATGTAGAAAAACTTAGACAAAGGCAGGTACAGATACTTCGAGGAGATCTTTGCAGATATACAATTGATTTGGAGTAACTGCAAAACCTACAATGTTTCTGGTTCTGAGATTTTCAGACTTGCTGAAAATATGGAACGCAGATCCAAGAAACTTATCAAGGAACTTAGAAGTGCATTGAAATTGGAAAATGGAGCTGCTGATCCTAGCAATGCAATTGATGATAATTTATTTTAAAGTGGTAGATCAATTATTTTTAATCACTAACCATTAAATCTAGTCAGTAAAACTTTTTACTTCATTGGATTTATATATTAGAGATGAAGATATGGTAGTGGATGAGATTGCTTAAGAAGAGAACAATAAAGACTCAAAGAAGAGCAAACTCACAGGTGGAGCTGCAACTGGTTCAAGCAAGCTCGGAGACGACGAGGACGATGACTTCGGGTACGACCCAGAGCGCTACGTGCCCTTCGACGAGAAGGTGGAATTCGCAGATTTAATGAAGAGAGCCACCAAGGAAGGCCTCACTCAAATAGTGAACTACCTGCTTGAGAAGCAACCTGAAGCTGTGGAAGACTACGGCAATGAGAGACTTCAGATCAAAGTGGACTTGATAGAGAAACAAGCTTTCACTTACTGCAAAGACTTGCTCACTCAGAATATCAAGGAAGCTCCACAAAAGAGACAAAAGAAGTGAATAAATTAGCGATAAAGAGATGATAGATAGATAAATTTATTAGAGATTGGAATTGGCTTGAAATTATGATTGACTTGAGGATATTAATATGTATAATTTAGACTTAATCATAGAATATTATGCTAAATTGTCTTTATAAAATATAAGTTAAGTCATATGGATTTAGTTAAGTAATCTTATGAATATATCATTCTTTGTGTTAATTGAGTGAGAACTCTTAAATCAATTGCCGCCTGTCACAATTTACAAAAATTTTGTAAAATAAAAAAAAACATTTTTTTTAATTAATTGTTTGGTTAGTTTTATTAATTTTAATATTACTTACTCCCTTGATTAAATTAAATGATTTTAATCATATAATTTTTACTATAGTAAAATTGATAATTTAAGTTAATTTTTTTTGTAATATAAGGAAGTATAAAAAAATTCTAAGTTAGTAAATATATTAAATAGGTTAACTTCTATAACAAATATAATTTATTTTATTAATTCAATTATAAATAATTTTGGCTAATTGAAGGGTTCATAAGAGCTTACCAACCGAGCAAGTATGGCATGGAGTATTCAAGTAAAGATTTAATTTGAATGACTTCTCCATTTTCATAAAATTTATATAAAAAACTATCCTATTTTTATCAATTCCTTCTAAAAGATATATCCTCTATTTATATTATTTATTTTATAATCCAAATGATAGGTCCATGACTTGGTTGTTTTTGACTTCGCTACCATTGAAAATTTCGCAATAAGTGAACTTATAGTGTCTATTTGGCTGCTTGTTCATCTTCATGACTCTAATTGGTTCATCTTCCTTCGCCTGATATTATATGAAAACTCCCTCATCGTCTGTTTCTTTGTTGTATGGAAGAGTTGTGTCTAGAGAGAGAATTTCCCCCATATTTAATTATTAACAAATTAAAATACCTACTTAGTCAAAAATAGAGATTAAAATATTCTTGAGAGTGACAATGAAAGTTTTCTTGTTTGTAACATCAGCCCTGCTTTGCTATTCTTCAGTATAATTAATATATAAATCCTTTCAGATGACTCATTACAAAACTTAGCACCATATTTAATGAATTAAGACTTGCTTAATAAATTATAGGTTCTCCTATTGGTGTGAAATCAATGATTATGTAGCCATTTTTATGAACTTAGAAGGAATCGTTCTTCTCAGCAAACGAAGCTTATTTGACGTTCATATTCATCATTTATTTTTCTTTGATAAAATTCAATTGACGTAAGTAAATTCTCTTCCCATTGAATTGAAGTCTGTCATGAATATTCATGTATTGCTATTATGCCTGATTTCCCCCTTGTTTATATCTATAATGTCAATATGTTAATATACGTAAAGCACTTTTAATGGTCATTTTAGTCAAAACAATAACCATAATGTTGAATTAATATCAATTGAGAAGGTGAAGTCATATCTTCTTGATTACTTGATTAAACTTACCTATCGTTGCTACCAAATGCCATTCAAAACCCCAAAACCCCTTAGTGAGGTTTATAAGTGCTTTGATTTGTAGGGAATAGTATTGGGGTTAGTAGAGAAATTAGGCCAATTTACAAAATGAGAAATAGAAATTAGCGAAATTTAGGGTCGATTTATGATGAGAAATATTTAGATTTACTGCTTCAGCTTAGGTATGGTACGAGTATTAATATAGATTAAGTCAAACCAGTATTGAATTATGCAGCTATTGCAAAGCTCTTACACAAGAGTGCCTCTACTGTTAGGTATCACTGCATGTTAGCTGTTTAGCATTTTAATTCTGGTACTTGAAAGCATCCTGCTAGAAAATAAAAGTTCTCACAGCATCATATTGACTACCTCTGTGACTCTAAGACTTTAAAGTATTGGGCACACTTTCCTCTAGACTAGCGAGCTGTAATGTTTCATCGCAAGTTTCCTGATATGCGCATCTCTCCTTAGACTATAGCCAACATTTATAGAAGAAATGGTATTACTTTCAAGACTGTCAACAGAGTGAAGAGAGTGATTGATTTTACAGTGCCATTTTATAGTAATAATTTAAACTATATATATGATTAAATGCAGAGAGCTATTACAATAACATCAAGTTCATACACGCTGATGAAGCTGTGTTTACATTCAACACTTTTATAAATAAGTCTTGGTATAAGAAGTATGATAATATAGAAGTCTATGATTAAAAATGAGGGTTGTCACCCATGCAATTTTAGCTGGTATAAGTGAAGATTGAGGCTTAGAGAGTTATGTTATTCACCCTCGCTCTATTAAGCGAGAGTAGTATATAGAGTTCCTACATAAGCTAAGAGAGAGTATAGCAACCAAGAGATCTTCCTGTTTGTTGATAACCTGTCAGTTCATAAGACTAAGGAGTCTAAGAAAGCTTATGACGACCTAAATATAACTCCTGTTTAAAACGTTCCTTATAGTCCTTAATTTAATGGAATAGAATTCTACTGGAGTTAAATCAAGACTCACTACAAGAAGCTGCTGCTGTATCATCTTATGCATGACTTGCCTATCGATACAGTTGATTTGATTCAAAGCAGCTGTAAGAGAGTGAGTGTAGATAAGACAACAGTTTGTGCGAGAGAGGGAAGAATGAATGTTTATAAATAAGTTTTAGATTTAAACGAATGAATATATTCACATATTAAATTGGCCCATAAAGGGGTTTGGCTTCTCTTTCTTCTCCTCTTCTTATGGCTTGCTTGGGCCCATATTTTTTCTCTTTGTGCCAGCTCCTGCATCTATGTTCATTTCTTCTGGCTTTTAGACATCTTTATAAAGTTTTTTGCTCACTTCATGAATAGTCTATGACTTTCTCTCTCTGTGAACCTTTGCATGTTCTTTCATTAGGAATATACCAGTTCCAGGTTTCCCTACAAAGTTATGTGTCAAAGCTTACGAGAGAGGAATGGGTGCTTCTTAAGCTCCGCGAGCCAGGTCTCGCTTATTAGTATGCCTTGCTTCTTTTAATCTTCAGGAGAAATAGAGTTGCGTTTTTTGTGAGCTTCTTCAATGATTTCTCTGAGATAACTCTCTCTTAAAGTGCCAAGAACTCCAAAGAAGAAGCTCCTTTCTGGAAGCTTGTTAGAGAGTTGTTTCTTGGTAGGAGGATAAACTACCAACTCTTCTTCTTTCATCGCATCCTCGTAGAGATTAGTGACTGAAATGTCTGGGTAGTTTGGTATATCTATCAACTTTATTTCACTGTTTTTGAAGGCTTTCTTCTCATCGCAGAGTATAGCTTTTAAGAATGAAATTTTGGTACCTTCCATCGTTGGAAGGAATAAACCCACTATAGTATATGATTCAGTATATGTCACATGCTTACCATGCTAAGAGAGGTATCGATAGAGATCTTCCTTGCTTCTAAATCTTGAGATCATTTCTTAAGCTTCAACCCTCTTCATTGCAGTATTTATAGATTCCATCCTTGTTCCTTCTCTTGTTATTGAATTTCAAATTTTAATATATAGAGTTCTGGATCCTAGTGTTAAAGATCTTAGTATTAAATATGGGCATCTTATAGGAGGTCAACCTGGTAAGGATACGTGGAGAAAGCTGGCAGAAGCTGTAACAAACTTCAGAGGTGGAGCTCCATTTTTATCAATTTAGTTCCATTAAATTAGTACTAAATTTGTTTAAATTTGATTAGTACTGGTACTAAATTCGTTTAATTTTAATTGGTACAATTTAATAGTACCAAAACTTAATTAGTACCTAGTTTTTAACTAATGAGGTTTTAATGGAAAAGTTCCAAATGGTTTAAAACCTAATTGGTACCAGTACCGACCTGAATTTATTCTCAGTTGGTACCAAAATTAAAAATATTAAGCATAAAATTAGAAAATTTATAGTTATAAACTAAGTATAAATATGATGTCTAACACCTAAGAATCAACCATGTTGTTGCAGTGCCAGCTCCTATACAAAGTTAGTATAGCCAGTGAGGTTTTTACTTATTAATAATAGAAATTTAAATTGAATTTAAACATGGCGGCTAACTTAAATCGTAAGGCAGTTTCTCTTGGAACAGGTTAATCATTGCTCAACTTTGGCTCCTCCAAGAAACCAGAAGTAATTTATATTGAAAAGGAGGTAGAGCTAAGAGCTCTAGAGTTTGAAGCTGAGGTCTTCAAAATTTAAGTTTAAAACAAGAAGTTGAGTGCTGAGATGGGAGTTTAAACATAAGTTGAATTGGTTGAGGAAGATAAGGAACAGCAACCAATAGGAAAAATTAAAACATTTTAATGTGAAGACTGCTAAAATTTCTTCTCAACTGAGTCTAGCTTGAAGAGACACATCAAAGAGGTACACTTTGGTAGAGCTAAGATCTACTTCAAGCATGATAAAGTAGATGGTAGATACTAATGCACTACCTGCATGAAGTCTTATACTCACTCAGCTAAAGTAAAGAGACATATGCAAAGGCATCATCTAAGCGAATTCCTGATTAAAGATGAGGAAATTTAAAAGCTTTTACCTGCTAAAAGAAAAATAACTCTCTTTATTCACAAATAGAGCAGTATGAGAGACTTAAGAGATAGAAGCGGTTTGAGTCAATGAACCAACCAGCAAATGGTATGTATATTGCATGCTTATAAGAGAGAGCAATGTATATACCTGCATTAAATGCTGTCGACATAAGCAGCTGTATTGAAAACTATTTGAATATTGACGTACCTGACAAGGTAAAACTTATAGTTGTTGATGAATTCGCATACAAGGTATATCCATTCAAGTATCTCATTAAGAACGAGCAATATTAAAATGAGTTTGCAAATGAATACATAGTACTGAGAGAGGCTTAGAAAAGATAATGCAAGAACTTAGCTAAGTCGACGGAGTTATACTTGGTCATGGTTTTATTGCATTGAGACTCAAGAAGTTTGAAATGTCTCTAAGAGAGTATCTCTACCATAATAGATATCCTGATGATTTGAATGAGATACTCACAGATATGCCTAAGGGTGTGAAAGAGCTCCATGATCTAGGGTATGTTCATAGAGATTTGAAGCCAGAAAATGTAATGCTAAATCTCTGCCCTTTAGAAGTAGTAGTCATAGATTTCAACAGAGCAATAAGACAAGAGATAGTGACTTTAGCTAAGGTTTTAGGCACTCCAGGATACTTCCCTTTAAGAGAGAAATGGACAAATGGCTCTGTGTAATTATGTTTGGGCGGTAGCTGCAATTATCTTAGAGTGCGATATGGAAAGTATGTCATACTTGGAACAAAACATGAGAAATAATCAATAAGTTTGGCTGCTAAACATATTAAGCAAGATGATATATGTAATGAAATTAAGAAGATAGTTGAGATGGTCATCGTAAAAGCTCCAGCATATCACGATAATCATTAGATGATATACTAGAACAACTACAGACTGCAAAATTCAAGAGGTATCACAAAGATAAGCAGATAAAATTTGTTTGAATAAAATACACTAATACTCTTTAAATATTCATTAATATCATATAAAACGTGCGTTTTCTCTACTAACCCCAATAAGACCCCCAACTATACCCTACAAATCAAAGCACTTATAAACCTCACTAAGGGGTTTTGGGGTTTTGATTGCTTCCTATTCTCTTTTATTATTTCTGGGATCTCCTTTTTCTTTGCGAATCGCCCAATATTTATTCTTATTTTTTTGAGGTTCTTTTTAACTAGCTTTAAATGATATCATTGGTGCTTGTATCTTTGATTTGTGTTATATTTCTTAATAATTTTGTTGGGAATATCACGTGAAGTCTTACTAGCAATTATCTTGAACTGCAGCCCATTTTCACTATTTCATTAATCTTTACATAATGTTAAGCTACAAGTAGAGTGTATTTGAAGATTAACAAAAATCTAATTTTTGTAATCATTATGGTGTCACATATCGTTGGATTATTAGATTTTGTTAATCTCTGGTGGAATTCTGTTTTTTGTTTCAATTCGTTCCAAGTATTTTAAGTAGCGTTGGGTGTTTGAGAAAATGTTTAGTCCTAAGTATTTAGCTTCTTTTAATTTTCGGATTCCTTCTATTGAAAATGTATTTTCAAACTTTTTTGCATCACTCATGAAGACTGTCTTTTTCTGGTTAAGTTTCAGATTATGCGACTTCACTATTTTTCTCAAACATTCCAAAACCTTTTGAATTGTTCTTGATCATTAATATTAAATAGTAGATCGTCTACAAAAGCTATTAGTTTACCCTGCTTAATCAAAGATTACAGTTCAGGAGAGAATATATGGCATCTTATAGGTAAACATTGAATAACATTTGTGACAATTGGGTCATTCCTTGTTGAGTTGTGATCTCCTCCCCTTCATATTTTTTCTTGTTATTCTTGTAAAGCTTCTCGATCAATCTTACAACCATTGCGTTCATTCTAGTTTTTTGTTCTTTTAATTATAATCACCTTCAATTTGTCTTTCCAGACTGAATCGAATGCCTTTTGTAAGTCGACTAGTAGCGTAAACTTCCAACTATAATTTTTTTTCTAATTTCTTAATTAAAATTAAAATTAAATTAAAATACTGATATTGGGGTCTACTACGACCCCCCAGTCGTTTGTTAAAGATCAAATGTCCTATAAATGTTGGTGTCATCTTCTTTTTATTCTTCTGCAGTTGTTGTTTCTCTTCCCTCTGTTCCCTCGTTGGTTTTGTCTTATTCCGTAGTTTCCTCTTCTTTTGTTGTTGAAATTTTTTAGGCCTCTGTTGGGTTTTCTTTGTTTGGGAACTATGGTGATCATTTGAGTGTTTTCATTCTTTCTTACCATTCTCATAGTAGAGAGTGGTCTGATGTATATTTTGAATGTGATCTTACACTCATCCATGTACTTTCTAAGTTTAGTTGTAGCAAGTTGGATGAGATCTCCTTTGATGAAATTTGCTTATCTGAGGAAGACTTTGATTTGGATTTTTGCCTGATTGTTCATCTCATCTGTTTCGATTTTGTATTTTAAGAGAACATCATTTCTGGCTTCTGTGTTTTTCTCAAAGATTGCTAGGTATTATTTGATGAATCCCAGCTGGAAGGAGTTGATTGTCACTGGACCCATTCCATTGTTGAATTTAATTGAGAAGTTTCCTCCTCCTCCTCCTGCTGCCGCCGTGATTGACGTTCTGTTTTGAGCAAGAGTGTTCTCATGGAAGGTGTCTATGAATCCGAACATTTTCTTGATAAGTTGGAATTCGGTTTGGGAATTTGTTTTGAAACTCATGTCGATAATTCCTTCTTCTTGTTCGAATTAGGCGTCCCAGTTTGCATATGATATTTGTCTGGATACGATTGTGTTTTAGTTCTCTTCTATTCTTTAATAGTTAATTATTTATTAGGGGTATTATTTTACTATTGCTAAAATATAAATGATTTGGTAATATTAATTTAAATTTGAAATTAAATAATTATATTCGTGGCAGTTAACTTTCTGGAAACCTGGACAATGTGGTACTTATTCGAAAGAGAATTCAAATTAGCTGGACTTTACTATTGGCGGTACCCCTCTATCGCATTCCTGAAGTGAGATAAATCGATTTTAATTTTTGGTGATTTGTTTAATTGATTTAATGACAAAATTAAAACCGATTTATCTCGCTACAGGAATTCAATAGAGGGGTACCGCAAATTGTTTAATCCAGCTAATTTTGAATTCTCTTTCTAATAAGTACCATATTTTCTAGGCTTCCATAAAGCTATCTGTCACGAATTTAATATTTAATTAATTAATTTATAAATTATTTTACCAAGTTAAATGTATTCCTACAATATTAAATAGTAGAATCCTTATTAAATAATTATTAAAGTTAGTGCGTCACGATTTATTTTTTTACTTTTTCGTCAGAATCGGAGGCGAGGTACCCTTCAAGGTGGGGGTCCATATTAGATAGGGATTGTTCAGAGTTGGTATCTTCTGAGTTTGAGGAAGAACTTTTATACATAGAATCAGTCTTGCTTGGGATTTGGCTGCTATTGGCATCCCATTCTCTAAGATGTAAGATTCTTCTGGGGTGTACTTGAGTTTGAGAAGAACATCTTTTTGTACTTTGCTTCTTTATAAGTTTTAAGTTCTCTCTCAAAGGTGTCTTAAATTACTTGTTACTTTTCTTCTTCCTGTGGTGGCGAGGGAGGGTATAAATTTGACAAGTCCGACTTACTCTCAGAGCTTGTGGGAATGTTTTGTTACTAGTCCTGATGTTGTGCTAGTGTTGGTTGCGTTCCTGGAGTTGTTTTAGTAGGTTCGCAGTCATTTTAAAGAATTCAATCCTGTTCCAAGTTTTGTTTCTAGCTTCCTTGGATGGATTGTTTATGTTTCTCTACCAAAGATGATTGTAGAGTGTGCTTAGTTGATTAGGGCTGTGTTTGAGAATAGTCTTAGTGAT
>ARYC01001425.1:0-15217 GCA_000711775.1 Oxytricha trifallax | reverse complement strand
ATAAAATGAGCGGTAACTTACTTAGAAAAGCGGCATGCTTGGTATTAGCCAGCAAAAACTTTCTTTCATGAATCAAAAGAAAATTGAGACTTGCGATGCCTCTACCTAGTACGAACCTGAAATTATTTTTATTTAGGTATCAGACTTTGAATAGCAATTCAGTTGTTAAATAGAAATGCAGAGCTAAGAAATTTAATACGAAGTTCCAATGAAAATGGTTGAAGAGGAGGAAGAGAGAAAAGAAATAAAAGCATTACATTTATGTGAGGAGTGTGAGAAGAACTTCACTTATAAATCTGCTCTTAAGCGTCATATCTTAGAGCAGCATTCTAACAATCCCAAGTTCTATCTTAAGCATGATAAGATAGATGTAAAATATTTCTGCCCTTACTGCAATAAATAATACAATCATTCAACAGATCTAAAAGTTCATCTATAAAACCATCATGGCAAGAAGTTTGAAGTAATAGATCCAGAGACTGGTGAGGTCTTCCTTTAAAAAGAAAGCAGCCAAGAGACCCTTTAGAAACTTTGGAACAAAGAGTAAAGAAAGAAAATTAACTTATTAAAGCAGTAAGAAATCTCCCAGCCTCAGAGATAGTAAAAATCACTCTTAAGATGCATGCACTTAAACTTCCAATATTGAATATAATTGACCTTAAAGAGTGTAAAGAAAGTTATCTTAACCTTGAGGATAAATTTAAGAAGAAAGTCTTAACAGATAAGTAGTTCGCATACAAGATATATTCGTTCAACTACTTCAAATGCGATGACAAGTATCAAATGGAATTCGTAAATGAATACCAAGCACTTACAAAGTCAAGAGATAGATAGTGCAGATTTATAATAAAGCTCGGTGCTATTCTGCTTGCTCAAGATCATGTAGCTTTTCGTCTTCCTCTATATTAAATGACATTAAGAGACTACATTTAAGATTAAAGGATACCAAAGTAGTTACCTCTTATTCTTACAAATGTTTGCAAAGGCATTGAGGAGCTGCACATTCTTGGATAAGTTCATAGAGATTTGAAGCCTGAGAATATAATGCTTGACTTTTCACCTCTCAGAGTAGTAATAATAGAATTCAATAGATCATAGAGAGTTGAAGCTTCAGGACTTGGCAACGTGTATGGTACTCCTGGATACTTTCCAGAAAGAGAGGACTGGAGAGATGGTGATATTAAGTGGGATATATGGGCTCTAGCAGATATTATTTGTGAATGCGATATGGCAAGAAATGATTACTATAGCTGCAAAAGAGAGAAAGATTCAAAAAAGAGAATACAGCAATATCTAGACTATAATAAGATAAAAGGTAGAATGAAAGACATGGCTGAGTAGATAATTATTAAGCCTAATCACAGAGCTGACCATACAATAGACTAAATTGTAAGTTGGATAGGAGAGATAAAGTTTAGAAAGCTGCCTCATGATGCTACTAAAGTACTGTTTGAGTGATAATAAAAATAAAACATTTGCATTACACAATAATTTATATTACATTATAACCCTAAACCCCTACATAAACCCTATTAAAACCCTAATAAAGCATGCGATAATAGTCTACTTTAATCAATCAAAAACTCAATCAAACAACTTCAGGGGTTTTGGGGTTTTGATTGGTATTCGAGTATTATTGAATTATTTTTATACTTTGATTCTGCTTCTTCATAAATTTTTAAACTAGCTCTGTTTATTTTTAAAATTTCATTGCATCTCTTCTGCTCCTGGATAATAAATAGATAAAACACTATATCATTTAACTGATTTTTGCAAGGTACAGGTTTGCAAATAAAAGTTGCTTGCCTATTAAATTGAAAATAGTAATAGTAAAGTGTCTATTTGTCTCTGGTATGATATTTCATATATATTTTTTTTTAAAGTAAAGTTTTTTGAAATAAATCATATTTTAATTGTAAATTAAAAAGAATTATAATTACTTCATCGCTCATCTAGCACAAAGAACCAGCTTTCCCTCAAATTGTCTTTTGCGTCCTAAAGATCAATATACCATTCACCTATTATCATTATAATTAAATGTTTCTGGTTTCTCAAAGTTATGTCCTCGAATTGCATAAAAAGTATTTTCAGCAGTGAGAGCTTTCATGTTTGATAAATAATTTCCCTTCAATCCAATGAGACAAATATCTCTTTGCTGTATCTTAAGTGAAATTCAGGTTGCTTTTAAATAATCGTTGTTCTGCTCTTTTTGATCAAACAAATTTTATCGATAATCCTAATACAAAAATGGTGATAAAATATTTAATTTACCCATATCCTTTAACAAGAATAAAAGCTATAGCATATACAAATCTTTGGGCTTCTGTCCATATTAGTAAGTAACCTTTATCCTGCAAATCTTTTATTTTTAGATTGTATGAAAATTCAGTAAAGAGGGTGTAATAGGTGATAAATTCCTTGATCATTTCTTAAGTAAATTTTATGTCCCATGTAATATCCATTGTTTAAACTTAAACTTTTATCCTGTATGTATCTTATGGACATCTCCAATGTTATTTCTGTTGCCTACTTTTTTTATAAATCTATGATGATTGGAATTGAAGGAATGCTGTATTTTAAGCTTATAAGATGTTCGATATTAATTCTTGATTTATAAATTAGGTTTTAATATTGTTTTAGTATTTCATCATATTCTTATCTTTTATTTTTATTTGTCAAACTTATTATTGCATTTGTGGATTGTAAAGTTAATTAAACCTTTTATAATTTCTTTCACTTATTATAACTACTCACTAAGAAAAACTATTGTTTCAAAGACTATATGATTTATTAGGAGTAACATTTATTGATAAATATTATATATTTATGATTACTCTAAATATCTCAAGAGTTTGATTTGCATTGATATACTTTAAGTTGTTTGTCTCTCAATATTTTCTTTGGTAAAATTCAATTTAGTTTAACTCAGTATTTGTGATTTTTTACAGTTATTTATTCTACTTGCTTTTAAAATTTCCTGGGTTTACATTATCAAGTATAACTTTTTTCAATTTTTTTCATTTCTTTGATTATTTTTTAATTTTATCAAGATGCCAAATCTTGGATTTTTTACTATTTATGTGTTAAAGTATTGATAATCACTATTAAGTTTATTTGGGGTATGTAGTATTAAAATAGTCAAAATCTTCGCAAAAACTGTTACTATTGAACTTATACAGTACTTAATTCAATTCAATTTCAGTAAGTTAATTGAATTAACCCTTGCTTTCTTATGATCTGTAAGTTTATTCAATCAGTTTAAAATTCTTTCTTGTTATTTTCTTTAGATATTTTTTTCGTAAAAAATTTGGTTTATCTGTGAATCCTTTCGAATGCTTACTTTTTCCTTTGTTTTTTCCTGTAATCTTGATCTCTTTAGATTCAGAAGCCCTATAATAAAATCCTATAGTCGACCAGTTATATTTAATGACAAAATTAATTGCGTAAGAAGTTAAGTACAAGTTATTAATACGAGGTTCTGTCATAATGGCACAGTCTCACATTATAGGCATAAGTAAACATTCATATTCTTTATTCGGCTGTTTTAGGATTGATCTTGCTTTTAGAATTGAGAAATACTTTTACTCATTTACAATAGTTGAGAATTATATTTGAATTATTAATTTATTTATAAAACAGAAAACCACAAGTAGTAATGATTTCTTATGAACTTTTTAAAATGATTTGAAAGTTTGTTGATTTATTATGAGATAATCATATGTTTTCTTGCACATAAATTATTTATGTACAACTCTTAGTTGTTTTTTATTTAATATTAATCATAACTACTATAATTATTATTTTTCTTATATAGTACGAATCTCTTTTTAAAGCATATGTTGCTTTTAATAAAACTTAATTCCTATATATTATCAGAACTCACGAAATTACATTCTTTTTTTATACATAAAAGGTACATTTACTATAGAGCTTAAAAATGGGGAATTCTTTTTAAAAAAATAAGGTAGTATGCATATTTTGGTTTAAAAAAGAATATAAAGTTATTAAATACCCAGCAAAAATATTTGGAGATATATTTAGTAGATAGATTTTTCACCATTAAATTTGCATATTTAATTATAATTATTTTGTTGTTTTATTATATGAAAATTATTATTTATTATACAAACCATTCATAGTTATATAAATTTCTAATTGAATAACTCTACTTATATTATATTGATAATTATTATTTAGTTAATCTATCAATTACTTGATGCTTTATTTGTTATATTTGTAAGATTCTAGAAATTTAAATTAATTATTTATTTTTTTCATATTTAATTCTAAATTCTAATGGAAATAATTTTCACAAAAAAATTCCATATAACTAATCAATCACTCTCAAATTATTATGATTAAGGAGTTTTGGGGATGGGCTTATAAGCTCATTTAGATAAATATAGAGTATATATTTCAAATATTGACAATAAATATTTTATTTATACTTGCCTAATAAATATTGATTAACAAATATATCTTGATGAAAGTTCTTTTTTTAAAATAAGTTATATGCTTAATAAATTTGGATGTAAGATTTTCTTATAATAATATTGCTAAAATATCATAAAAGTTTAATTTATCATGAAATTTGTTTAATTAAGAATAAATTCTTATCTTTTAAAATATTAATATTTTTGGGCTTAAAAGCCATCATTATTTGAGCTAATAAGCCTATTAGTAGGTCAATTAACTAATCTTAATTTCTCACAATTAATTTAAGTAAAACATTGAATGTTTTTGCTTATTTAATACTTCAACAAAGTTAAAATAAAAAGTATAATTATATTAATTTAATTATTGTTAAATAAGGAATTATCTTATATAAAAATTGAATGACTAGAAATCGATTTATTATATAAAAATAATTACAGGCTATAATTTATTAAGAACTTATATAATAGCTTAAAAACTCAAATAATGTAGGCTTTTAATCCACACCGCCTTTATCAATTATCTATTACTTTGCTTAAGTAATTTTTGAATTAAATTACATTTTATGGATATAATAGTAATTAAAAGATTTGTCTTAAAAAATATAACTGTTTTAAAGAAATTTACATTTTTTTATTCTATTAAACTATATAATTATATTTTCTTTATTAGTTTCTATAAGAAAAGTTAGGATGAATATGATTATTATTGGGTGAAATTTTATAATTGATTATAAGTCAAAATAGAATGAGGTTGTTTTATGATATATGAGATTTGTATTAACTGCCTGAAATATCTTTGTAACATTCCACTAACCTATTATAAATGTATATGAAAATCGTAGGTTTTCTATACAATAGTCTTTTTTATATTTACTTTAGTTTTCAAATATCTTCTAGAACTAAATCAAGATGTAGAAAATGTCTCATTAAAAAATCAGCAATTAACAATCGAAACTTAATAAAATGCACGCGATTGTTTAATTGGTTTTTAGTTATTTTTTTCTTTGATCTTACTTATTTGCACTTATGCTATTTTTAATGTTTACTCCTTTAATAGCTTAATAACGCCAAGTAAATTTCTCTTTTTAACTGTTGAGAAAATCTCTCAACTAGCGCTTGATCTAAATATATGGGCATAGAAATATAGTTAGGATATTAAGTAATCTTAGTTTCCTCAATATATAGGCAGTCCTATTACATGAAACATTGTCCAGCATAAAGATTGTTCTCGCTCTCCATTTCTTATTTTGTTGTAATAGAGGCTGAATAATTTACATTATAAAATAGTCATCGATTCTAGGTATTTGTTATTCCTTTCCTTATAACAAAATAACAATTATTATCATTGGTCAATTCAGGCAATATACCAAAGGAGTCAAATATTTTTGAACTATTAAAATGATTAAGACAGCCTTTTTATTTCTTAGAACTTGATCTATGTTCACAAAATAGTATTAGACTTTCATCAATTTTTATAATTATTTTGGTTCGTATATAATATAAGGCATGCATCTGTTTTTGGAGCTTTGATTTGATCCATATAACTTTGGGGTTAAATAGTATTTTTCCTAAAACTAAACTCCGCCCTGTTTTAAGTAGTTTCGTATAGCTGATATCGAAACTTTTAATAAATCTATATTTATAAGAGAAAAGAGCTAGGGATGCTGTGATTATTCACTAAATAATTTTGAATAAGGATTCTTATTTAAGGTGATGTAATTCTAGAGTTTCTTAAACTTTATTTTAGAATTATTATTGAAGTTATTCATGGCTTCCTTTTATAACTTTTTAAGATGCTAGGAGGTTAACTTATAACGCATTTGTAATGCATTCATTGGAATATTGTAAGTTCTTATAAAAAACTTAATTAAATCATTTTTTAAGAATAAATTTGCTTTTTGTAAAAAAACAACTTTATCATCTACTCATTCCTAACTAAATGAACAACATTCAATATTTTATTCAAATAATTAATTCAGTTATTGCACTTATTCTTTTAATACTTAAATTGATTCTTGCTTTAACATAAATTGATTTTTTAATAAATTTAGAAGACCCTACTCTATATCGAAATCTTCATATGGTCTTTAACTATATATTTGCTTTTAAAAGAGTTTTAAATCATTCCCAGAAGCCAAAAACTCTCTTTAATGTTCATTCTGTCAAGAATTTTATAAGATGGTTTCTCTTGTGTCTTGTATAAGGAATTTTGGGTCTGCCTTATTGAGTTAGTTAATAATTAACTTTTCTAAAGATAATTTGTCTTATAACGTGAGTTTCATGATATGGATAGCCCATGGTAATCCTATCTTAACTTCTAATAAGTTAGTAGTTGAATACAATTATATTTCACTATCGAGCCCTTTTGCATGGATTTCTTCTTCGGGTAAGAAACTTCATTATTTTCTACTTGAGTTTTTTAATTAATAAGTCAGTGATTTTTTTTTAGTTTATAAATATGATTCAAGACTTTGGAAAGAAATTCCTGTTTTTGAAAGAAGGTTTCTAATTAGAGAATCTTATTTAACAAAGAATGATTCTTAAACAATATACTCCCCTTAATTATCAAAAATAAATTATTAAGGGTTGATTATAATTATAAAAAAATCAATTGATAACTTTTACTTGTGACGGAGAATAAATGCATCATCACCCAAATCTATCTAAAGTAATGTAAACTTTAAAATAAAGAGAATTGGAAGTAAAGAAACTCTGCGAGTGCAATACTTTTTTACCCAAGCTTACGTGTAAAATGTTTATTACCTGAAAAGCATAATAAATGGAGTAATAAATGTAAGAATATATACACCAAAATTAATATAACTTAAAAAAGAAATGAGATTTTAGTAACAGAAATACCATTGATAGAAGAGCTTACATCAAACGATTTCATAAACTTTGCTTAGTAGAATTAATATGTCCTAAAATTTATGGCAGATCAATTCGATTGGTTTTATTTAGATAGATAATTGATCTGAGATGTGATGATGACAGTAGATTCATTAGAAACATAAAAAATGGCATAGAAATCAAAGGAAAATCGGATAGAAAGACTGAATAAGTCATAAATATGATTGCTGGTACAAGACTAGAGTTTGTTTAGGCACTCAACAGTAAACTCAGCTTCAGTAGTAAGTTATTATCTTTAGCTTAATAATTTTTTTAAAGTCTGTCATAATTTCACTTAAAGCCGAACTCCCAGAGGAAAAGAAGATTGAAGAATCTTGAAGAAGTCAAGTCATTAGAGACATAGTTAAATCAAAGCAAGTAAAAATACTTGCAGATATATAAGAGAGGGACGGAGAGTTGTCTGAGCATCAAGAATAATTATATGAACTGAATGACTACAAGAATTTATTAAAAGCTTCACTAGAATATCATTATTAATTAGGAAGGAATCCACTTGTGCCACCCCAAACTTTAATGGCATGAACAACAATATACAATGATATGCCGCAAAAAATGAGTTTGACTGTTAATATTTCTATAAATTAAATAATGATAAAAAATTACTATTATGTGTGAAGGAATTGCAGTGCGTTTAGTTGTAAATACCATGTAACTAGGCATCTATGATCAATTGAGTCGCCCATTTATTGTCATTCTTTTTACCAGCAAATATTTGCGCGATTTGCAATTACTCGATCTTGGAGTTTATGCTACTTTAAGTCAGTGCTTTTGACCATGATATTTTTTGGTTATTTTTTTAAAGGTAGATTGTTTTACTTTCTATCTTTGAATTCTCTATTGTTATATTTGAGTTTTAAAATTTAATCTCTTCTATTATTTTGATATACCTAAGCAATTGTTTTATTTAAGTTTATTGAATTTAATCAATTTCCTTTTTATAACCAACAACCTTTTTAGAAATTGTTTTCATGATATCGTTGCTCAGCTCTTTCAAGAAATCACTATTGCTTTTATCAAAAATACTATCCTTATTATGAGTAGATAAATCAGTCGCGTCCTAAGGATTAAGGTTTTGAAGATATAAATCTAATGATTAGCAATTTTTCAATAGTTTTTATTTATTATGCAGATAGCTTTAGAGAGAATCAATACCTTCAAATGCAATAATTTTTTGCTTTATAAATTGTTATCCTTTTCATATATTTTCTTACTCAGCAATAAAAGTGGGGCAAACATCTTTCTCTTTAATTTTTTTATTCTCCTAGCACGAATTATTTAAAATTTTGATTAATTAATATGGCTTTCGTTTTCTAAGAAGTCTTATCTAAATTGAATTTCTTTTCAATTGTTTTCTGAAACCCACGAATGAGTATTAAAAGCCTTTATTGTCCTTAATTTTCACACCTACTCACTTTCTCTATTATTTTTTAAGTTTGTCGTTTTGAGGAATAAACATCACTCATTTCCAAGTAAAAACCACTGTTTTCTTTTAAATATTTTGCAGTAGGCAGATCTATACCTCTTCCTTACATGTCAGTAAGCAGCAAGATGCCATAGCGTTTATTGATCTTTTGTATTTTTAATATATCTCCATTTAGACATCAACCTTTGAGCCTATTTACCCTTTATACTGTTAAAATTAAAGCTCCCTGAACTATTTCGAAACATGATTCGATTATTTAGTATGTCGCGGTCGCAACAACAATGTCTGGAGGAAGTAAAGTTTATTCCATATAGAGCTCATAAATTGTCTCGCAATACTCATACAGGCTTCCGTTATAATAAATATTTTGTAGCTAAAATTTGCTTTAAAATATTTTATCTGCTGAGGAGGAAATTAAATATTTATTTTGCCTAAAAGCAATCTCTTTGCATGTCCCCTCTTTTTAAGATTGAGAAGATTCTGTTAATTTTAAAAGCTATGAAAAACTTCTAAGGTATCCATTCCAATCAGCTATTAGATAAGAGAAGCATTCAAAGATAATCCAATTATTCTCGTCTATTGAGTAAGAATTGTATTCTTTACTTAGAATATATAAAGACCAAGACGATTGTAAAAATTATTATAATTTTGAATTAAAGATGATATAATTTAAAACTCTAATAAAATACTCTTCATTCTCTTAAGCATATTGCTTATTTAACTAACTTTATTTTATCATTTTCTCAACCGTCGGCAGTTTTATAAAAGTGCCGACGGTTGCTGCTAAAATTTAAATTTTGTAAAAGATTTTATGATTTAATAATTAAACTATTACCAAATCACAATAATAGTTAACTAAGTTCAGGATTCAAAATTCCTTATAGTTTTTACTTATCCTTAAGGAAGTATATTAATCTTGAAAGAATAGTTAAAATTATATAAATTTAGCTATTAATAATAATTGGCTGGAATATTATTCTTTAATATAGAATTTATATTTTTACACATAATCTGTAAAGATTGTTATAGATCCTGAAGGATTAAAGAAATTTATTAGGATAATTTAATCCTTAATCTTCATAATTCTGATAAAAAAGCAATTACATTTAATGTATCATTATATTAAAATACTGAATAATTATAAAAAATGCAGCAACTGTCGGCACTTTTCAAAAACTGCCGACGGTTGAAAAATAAGATAATTATATTAAAAATTATTATATTAATCATATATTACTCTAGATCATTTTACTTAATATTAAACAAAGTATGAACCTAAACATATTTGAATATAAGTTTTACATACGTCATGGTTTTTATAGAATGAAAGAATATTAAAGTTTATCTTTATAGTATTTTTTATTAATATATTACTAATTAAATAATTAAAATCGCACTAATAACCAAACGATGATTAAATTTAAGTTATAGTGCGGAATATATTAGAAAATAATTATAAATATATAATCACTTTTAAATATGACAATCGATTATTATTAACGACATTAGATTTTAATTAATAAATAAATATATTTCATAATATAATTATTAAATTTTAATATAGGTAATTTTTAAAACTAATCAATTAAAAAGTTAAATATATTTATTTTTTATGATTTAAATTATAATCCACATCTAATGCCGTATGTTATAGTTAATTGTCATATTTAAAATATAATTTATACTTATTTTATTATTTAATCCGCACTCTAACTTAAATTTAATTATCGTTTATTTAGGTGTGCAATTTTAATTATTTAAATAGTATTATATTAATAATTAATATAAAGAAAAACAATAATATTCTTTCATTCTAAGTAAAGAATAAATTTTTTACTCATTATAAGAAAAGAGTTTCTTACAAAATCTATAAACTCTTTTTTCATTTCTTGGGATTTAAAACATTTTAAGCCATAAAATAGACCCCAAGTTAATTATCGTATTATTTTTTAATTGACTTTCACATTACTTTTGAGAGTTACCTTTCAAATTTTCCTTTTCATCCCACATTTAAATAGTAATTTTTTTCAAAATAATTGTGTTTAGGTTATTCCAATCATAGCTCACAGAAAAGTCAAGCTGTTAACTATGACAAAAAAATGATGAACTATTACCTAATTCTTTCCATATTTGTAACTTATGCACAGATTCTATAAAGCAAAGAAAAATTCAAACCCAGTAAACTTTCTAGCGCTCATATTTGATCACTTCCTAATAGAAATATTTTCTTGTAGAGTGCAGCAGAATTTAATAACATTTTTGTTTGCGTATTAAGTTTTTTTTAACTTTCCTACCATCTTGTAAAATTACTAAACAGAATAATTTTCTTCTTGTTTTGGGTTTTTAACATACGCATTAAACTTATTTGGTTGCCACTTATCAAATCTGCAATTACTTCTAGCCAATTTTGATCCCTTTTCTTTATAAGTATTCCTGTGATTTATCTCAGAACTTTCAAGTATCCGTTAACTTACAAACTCAACTTGAATTGCGTATTATGAGTTTAACAGATACTTAAGCTTTCATTATTGAAAAGTCGCTCTAATCAAGGTACCCCCCACTTTGAAATAAAATTTTTCTTAATGTTATTAATCATTGCATCGAAATCTTTATAAGTTTTTGATTAACTCATATCGCATATTAGGCAAAGTCTCCTTCTAGTTTGATGGATATCTCCCTTATTATCTCAGTCATTTAAGTGCATTTGTAGGAAGTCGTATTACTTAGCATCCTCCTTGAATCCTGCAAAATAATCAATCATTATTGGGATAATTGCAATTTTCATGCTATTCAGAAGCGCGGGTTCCTCCTAAAGTTATGTGAAGAAATCAATCTCATTATGAAAATGTAATTTTAGTGAGCCCAAATGTCTATTAGAGTTGTGGCGTTGAGCTAAAAGTATCATTGCGTTCTTTAGTAGGTCTCAATCAATAATAGAGTAATGAATAAACAAAAAGATTGTTTTTAATTTGCAGATCTATTTTTAATTTTTAACTATGTTCATGAACAAGACCGAAATTACCCTCATAATAGACGAGTTATATTTTAGGTTAATAAAAATTTCTAGTAAACTTTAACTATCTATTTCAAAAATTTATTTGGTAAATTAGTATCGTTCTGTTGGCTTCGGAAATCATGTATTCCCTTAAGTAGTTAGATGTAAAGTTTTAATTAGATCTTGGCTCCGTAATCTGCTTGAGGATTAAGGAAATTCTACTCGTAGAAACAATTACGATTGTTAGCTTTAAAAGGAACATAAATTTATTAATGCTAACTCAATTTATCCCTCATTTTCTTCTGGACTTCAAGACCATTTATAGAATGCTTTAAATTAATGATTTGGAAAATTATTTTTGAGGATTTTTTTAGGATATACTTGCTGATAAATTGAGGTAAATCATTAGAGTTCTTAAGAGGCTCAAATTATTATTGATTCAAGAGTATGTTAATGTCGTAGTTGTGCAGTAGTAGGATAAGTTTTGCTTTGTCAATTAAGTCTGGGTATTCAGCGCCATCATAAGTACGTTTTCGCCCTCTCTTTTTTAATTAAATGTTTTGTTGATTGCTGAATTCTAATGGCTTATTGAATATATTCACTTCTTGCTGAAATAATATGCTTTTTTCAGCTAATAAGCTTAATGATAATCAGTAACTTCATTATTAAAATTTCAAAGTAATTTCCTTAATAATGTTTTTATAGTATATTATTGCATGATATGTTAAAACTTTCTATATAATTGAGGCAAATTTCGAATTTTAAATAATAAAGGTTTTAAAAGCGGCCTTAATTGAATCTTTATTCAAATTACCCAGTCATAAATTGTTAAATCCCCACAAAATTGAAGTATTGTTTAATAAAAGTTTTGTTAAGGATGCAGCTTTTAAGCAAAAATATTCTGATTAGTCAAATAAGAATCAAAGTTAACGTATGAAGAAAGTATTTTTTTCAAAATATAAATTTCATTTAATTCAAGTTTCTATTTAATGGGTTAAAAATGTATACAAAAAGTGCACTTAACATAATTTAAATTTAGGAATTAATAAAGAATTCTTAAATAAGATTTAAGCCAATAGCTTGAATGGAACACTCTATAAACAGTAACTAGACATGTATATTAACTTTCAACTATATTGATGGAACCCCAAAATATAGAACTTGCCTCTGTCTTGGTCCGCAATAAATTAAATGACACTTGACATATAAATAATTATTTGGAATAACCATGCAAATTTAAAGAAGTTGGAATCTATAAAAAATCTAAGAATAAAAATAAAAATACAAAAACGAAAAAGTTTTATTAAAAAGAAATATATACACTTATAATTTCCGCATACACTGAGAAAGATGCCAACAACATTTGCCATTCAAGTCATGAACTTTCAAGTTTTCATTTATATAAAAATTCACCTAACTGAGTGATACTTAGAATTTTTGATAAATTTTGAATTCAATTTATTTTCTAATATTCTACCTTATCAGGAAGTTACTCTAGAATAAAAAATCTTCTTAATATATCTAAAAGATAGTTATTTAAACATAAGTTGTCTTGATATTTTTAAAAAAATCTTACTGTTACATTAATAACTACAAATTTTTTAGGAATTTAAAAATGAATGTTAAATGGTCTTAAAACTAATTTAGAAAATTAAATGGTGGTATTTGTCTTATTTAAAAATATAGTTTAAGTATAGGTCATAGAGCAATAATTTTCGAATAATTTTGGACTTATTATATTTTTTAAAAAAAAGTTATCAAAAGAATGAGAATCATGTATTTTTACTAGGAAATACTAAATGATATACTAAGTCCTCTAAATAATGTATACATTTATTGAAGATTTGCGAATATCTTAAGAAATGTTTTTTAATATCAGTTATTAAGTAACTAAATCTTGATCCAAACAATCCAAGGACCTATTATGTCTTTTAACTATAGGCATCTTTATGATAATTTAACAAAATCAAAAATCATATAATAGTTAAATTAAAAAATATTGAGAGAAAAGGGAAATTATTTCTAAATAATAACATGTTTTGGGGTACTGCTCTTTGTAAATAGAATAATAACGGAATTAATAAAAATTCAAACATTAATGTGTTAAAATTGATGCCCAGAAGGTTCACTAAAGAAACAGTGAAGATATCTTTTAGGGGTGGCCAATGCAATAACTTGGAAAACTGAGTAAGAATAAAATTGAAATAGAGAAAATTTACATAAAAAATTAAATAAATAGACTCAATGATTTTTTAGTTACAGTTTAAATTATAGATATATTAATAAAGATATTAATTAAATTAAGAATATAATTAAATATTAAACTTACTCTTATTTGTAGATGTTTAAAAGATTCATTTAATCTGATTTTCTAATTTTATTTACCATAAAAAATGACATTTTTATAGAAATACTTTTAAAGTCCCCCAATTAACTTTATACATATTCTCAGAGTTTAATATTTTCGAAAACAAAATTTACCTTCTACCTATTTTAAAGAAGTTACTTTACTTATGTGGCAGATGATGCTCAAAATCAATTAATCACTTTTAAAGTGTAATTTGGACTAACTTTTGATAAAGTAATGCACTAACTTTAAATTTTTCAATTATCATTTCTTTTTACCTATGAAACTAATGATTAAGTTGCTATTTAGGTGAGTTATTTTCGTATGGGTTTTTCCATTTCCTCTCCTAGGACTCTTAGCCTATAAGTAAATTATTTATAGGTACATCAAATGTCGAGTAGCTCAGTTCGTAGTCAAGCCTTTTTCAAATCATTCTTATAATGATTTATTCAATTTCTGCCAATGTAATCAGCAATAGTTTAAGGACGAGAAGTCTAGCGGAACAATTTAAATTTTAAGATTTAGTAAAAGGCTATAGTTTAGTTAATATGATTAATCTCTTAACAAATAAGCACAATAATATAAAAGAGTAAAATCATTTGCATAAAGTGAATTAAAAAATAAATATTGACTCTGATAATGAATTAAACAATAAATAAAAACTATCATATACTTTAGTTATTAAAAAGTCTTAATTCTGAAGGATTAGACTTCAGTTTAAATTAACTCTAATGTCAAATACAACTAACTGAACAACTTGCAGTGTTACTGAATCTACTCCCTTTATATAGCTTTAATCATTTTTCTTAAGCATTTTAACTTTAACTTAGTAGTAGTAGTTATATTTCAATCAAAAATTACAGAAAAAATAAGTTGTTAAAATGAATTTGCTTAAAGAAGACCTTTCAAGTAAACAGATTTCTAAGAGAGGTTAAAGACTTTACATTATTACCGCAGTTAAGTAATGGTACCAAAGAAGTATTAAAATAATAGAAGTATCATAAAAATACAATAGAATTTATAACTGCCCAAGTAAGAAGTAAATAAAGTAAGAATAAATAATTCTTTTATAGCTATAACAATTATTAATGGATGTAAGTGGTTGT
>ARYC01001424.1:0-15831 GCA_000711775.1 Oxytricha trifallax | reverse complement strand
TTGTGGTCAAAAATATTAGATTCAAAATGCACATGACAGAGTTGCTTATCGTTTAATGCTCTACAAAAGTACTTAATCAAATGTCCTCTCAAATAAATGGCTCCCTCTATTTTTCTCAAGAAAGAATTCTTTAAGTTATATGAGAAGAGCCAAAAATCCTTATGAGATTAAGGCATATTAGGTAAATCTAAAAATACTTGTATCTTGTGTCAAAAATATTAGATTCAAAATGCACATGACAGAGTTTGCTTATCGTTTAATGCTCTAGAAAAGTAAATAATCGAATGATCTTTCAAATAAATGGTTCCCTCTATTTTTCTCAAGAAAGAAATTTTTAAGTTATATGATTAGAGCCAAAAATCCTTATGAGATTCAGGTATTTTAGGTATATCTAAAAATACTTGTATCTTGTGTCAAAAATATTAGATTAAATATGCACATGACAGAGTTGCTTATCGTTTAATGCTCTACAAAAGTACATATTCAAATGTTCTCTCAAATAAATGGCTCCCTCTATTTTTCTCAAGAAAGAATTCTTTTAGTAATATTATAAGAGCCAAAAATCCTTATGAGATTCAGGTATTTTAGGTAGATCTAAAAATACTTGTATCTTGTGTCATAAATATTATATTCAAAATGCACATGACAGAGTTGCTTATCGTTTAATGCTCTACAAAAGTACATATACAAATGTTTTCTCAAATAAATGGCTCCCTCTATTTTTCACAAGAAAGAATTCTTTAAGTTAAATGAGAAGAGCCAAAAATCCTTATGAGATTGAAAAGACATGTTTTATCATGAAGATATGAGGAGAGGAGTGAGTCGATCGTATCTTATGTCAAAAATATTAGATTCAAAATGCACATGACATAGTTGCTTATCTTTTAATGCTCTACAAAAGTACATAATCAAATGTTCTCTCAAAAAATGGCTCCCTCTATTTTTCTCAAGAAAGAATTCTTTAAGTTATATGATAAGAGCAAAAAATACTTATGAGATTCAGGTATTTTAGGTAGATCTAAAAATACTTGTATCTTGTGTCAAAAATATTAGATTCGAAATGCACATGACAGAGTTGCTTATCGTTTAATGCTCTACAAAAGTACATAATCAAAAGTTCTCTCAAATAAATGGCTCCCTCTATTTTTCTCAAGAAAGAATTCTTTAAGTTTTATGAGAAGAGCCAAAAAATCTTTATGAGATTCAGGTATTTTAGGTAGATCTAAAAATTACTTGTATCTTGTGTCAAAAAATATTAGATTCGAAATGCACATGACAGAGTTGCTTATCGTTTAATGCTCTACAAAAGTACATAATCAAATGTTCTCTAAAATAAATGGCTCCCTCTATTTTTCTCAAGAAAGAATTCTTTAAGTTATATGAAAAGAGCAAAAAATCCTTATGAGATTCAGGTATTTTAGGTAGATCTAAAAATACTTGTATCTTGTGTCAAAAATATTAGATTCAAAATGCACGTGACAGAGTTGCATATCGTTTAATGCTCTACAAAAGTACATAATCAAATGTTCTCTCAAATAAATGGCTCCCTCTTATTTTCTCAAGAAAGAATTCTTTAAGTTATATGATAAGAGCAAAAATCCTTATGAGATTCAGGTATTTTAGGTAGATCTAAAAATACTTGTATCTTGTGTCAAAAATATTAGATTCGAAATGCACATGACAGAGTTGCTTATCGTTTAATGCTCTACAAAAGTACATAATCAAAAGTTCTCTCAAATAAATGGCTCCCTCTATTTTTCTCAAGAAAGAATTCTTTAAGTTTTATGAGAAGAGCCAAAAAATCTTTATGAGATTCAGGTATTTTAGGTAGATCTAAAAATGCTTGTATCCTTGTGTCAAAGATATTAGATTCGAAATGCACATGACAGAGTTGCTTATCGTTTAATGCTCTACAAAAGTACATAATCAAAAGTTCTCTCAAATAAATGGCTCCCTCTATTTTTCTCAAGAAAGAATTCTTTAAGTTTTATGAGAAGAGCCAAAAAATCTTTATGAGATTCAGGTATTTTAGGTAGATCTAAAAATACTTGTATCTTGTGTCAAAAATATTAGATTCAAAATGCACATGACAGAGTTGCTTATCGTTTAATGCTCTACAAAAGTACATATTCAAATGTTCTCTCAAATAAATGGCTCCCTCTATTTTTCTCAAGAAAGAATTCTTTTAGTAATATTATAAGAGCCAAAAATCCTTATGAGATTCAGGTATTTTAGGTAGATCTAAAAATACTTGTATCTTGTGTCATAAATATTATATTCAAAATGCACATGACAGAGTTGCTTATCGTTTAATGCTCTACAAAAGTACATATACAAATGTTTTCTCAAATAAATGGCTCCCTCTATTTTTCACAAGAAAGAATTCTTTAAGTTAAATGAGAAGAGCCAAAAATCCTTATGAGATTCAGGTATTTTAGGTAGATCTAAAAATACTTGTATCTTATGTCAAAAATATTAGATTCAAAATGCACATGACATAGTTGCTTATCTTTTAATGCTCTACAAAAGTACATAATCAAATGTTCTCTCAAAAAATGGCTCCCTCTATTTTTCTCAAGAAAGAATTCTTTAAGTTATATGATAAGAGCAAAAAATACTTATGAGATTCAGGTATTTTAGGTAGATCTAAAAATACTTGTATCTTGTGTCAAAAATATTAGATTCAAAATGCACATGACAGAGTTGCTTATCGTTTAATGCTCTACAAAAGTAAATAAACAAATGTTCTCTCAAATAAATGGCTCCCTCTATTTTTCTCAAGAAAGAATTCTTAAAGTTATATGAGAAGAGCAAAAATCCTTATGAGATTGAGGTATTTTAGGTAGATCTAAAAATACTTGTATCTTGTGTCAAAAATATTAGATTCAAAATAAACATGACAGAGTTGCTTCTCGTTTAATGCTCTACAAAAGTACATAATCAAATGTTCTCTCAAATAAATGGTTCCCTCTATTTTTCTCAAGAAAGAATTCTTTAAGTTATATGAGAAGAGCCAAAAATCCTTATGAGATTCAGGTATTTTAGGTAGATCTAAAAATACTTGTATCTTGCGTCAAAATATTTTACTCAAAAAGCACATGACAGAGTTGCTTATCGTTTAATGCTCTAGAAAAGTACATAATCAAATGTTCTCTCAAATAAATGGCTCCCTCTATTTTTCTCAAGAAAGAATTCTTTAAGTTATATGATAAGAGTAAAAAATCCTTATGAGATTTAGGTATTTTAGGTAGATCTAAAAATACTTGTATCTTGTGTCAAAAATATTAGATTCAAAATGCACATGACAGAGTTGCTTATCGTTTAATGCTCTACAAAAGTACTTAATCAAATGTCCTCTCAAATAAATGGCTCCCTCTATTTTTCTCAAGAAAGAATTCTTTAAGTTATATGAGAAGAGCCAAAAATCCTTATGAGATTAAGGCATTTAGGTAGATCTAAAAATACTTGTATCTTATGTCAAAAATATTAGATTCAAAATGCACATGACATAGTTGCTTATCTTTTAATGCTCTACAAAAGTACATAATCAAATGTTCTCTAAAATAAATGGCTCCCTCTATTTTTCTCAAGAAAGAATTCTTTAAGTTATATGAAAAGAGCAAAAAATCCTTATGAGATTCAGGTATTTTAGGTAGATCTAAAAATACTTGTATCTTGTGTCAAAAATATTAGATTCAAAATGCACGTGACAGAGTTGCATATCGTTTAATGCTCTACAAAAGTACATAATCAAATGTTCTCTCAAATAAATGGCTCCCTCTTATTTTCTCAAGAAAGAATTCTTTAAGTTATATGATAAGAGCAAAAATCCTTATGAGATTCAGGTATTTTAGGTAGATCTAAAATACTTGTATCTTGTGTCAAAAATATTAGATTCAAAATGCACATGACAGAGTTGCTTATCGTTTAATGCTCTACAAAAGTAAATAAACAAATGTTCTCTCAAATAAATGGCTCCCTCTATTTTTCTCAAGAAAGAATTCTTAAAGTTATATGAGAAGAGCAAAAATCCTTATGAGATTGAGGTATTTTAGGTAGATCTAAAAATACTTGTATCTTGTGTCAAAAATATTAGATTCAAAATAAACATGACAGAGTTGATTATCGTATAATGCTCTACAAAAGTACATAATCAAATGTTCTCTAAAATAAATGGCTCCCTCTATTTTTCTCAAGAAAGAATTCTTTAAGTTATATGAAAAGAGCAAAAAATCCTTATGAGATTCAGGTATTTTAGGTAGATCTAAAAATACTTGTATCTTGTGTCAAAAATATTAGATTCAAAATGCACGTGACAGAGTTGCATATCGTTTAATGCTCTACAAAAGTACATAATCAAATGTTCTCTCAAATAAATGGCTCCCTCTTATTTTCTCAAGAAAGAATTCTTTAAGTTATATGATAAGAGCAAAAATCCTTATGAGATTCAGGTATTTTAGGTAGATCTAAAAATACTTGTATCTTGTGTAAAAAATTTAGATTCAAAATACACATGACAAAGTTTCTTATCTTTTAATGCTCAACAAAAGTACATAATCAAATGTTCTCTCAAATAAATGCCTCCCTCTATTTTTCTCAAGAAAGAATTCTTTAAGTTATATGAGAAGAGCAAAAAATCCTTATGAGATTCAAGTATTTTAGGTAGATCTAAAAATACTTGTATCTTGTGTCAAAAATATTAGATTCGAAATGCACATGACAGAGTTGCTTATCGTTTAATGCTCTACAAAAGTACATAATCAAAAGTTCTCTCAAATAAATGGCTCCCTCTATTTTTCTCAAGAAAGAATTCTTTAAGTTTTATGAGAAGAGCCAAAAAATCTTTATGAGATTCAGGTATTTTAGGTAGATCTAAAAATACTTGTATCTTATGTCAAAAATATTAGATTCAAAATGCACATGACATAGTTGCTTATCTTTTAATGCTCTACAAAAGTACATAATCAAATGTTCTCTCAAAAAATGGCTCCCTCTATTTTTCTCAAGAAAGAATTCTTTAAGTTATATGATAAGAGCAAAAAATACTTATGAGATTCAGGTATTTTAGGTAGATCTAAAAATACTTGTATCTTGTGTCAAAAATATTAGATTCAAAATGCACATGACAGAGTTGCTTATCGTTTAATGCTCTACAAAAGTAAATAAACAAATGTTCTCTCAAATAAATGGCTCCCTCTATTTTTCTCAAGAAAGAATTCTTAAAGTTATATGAGAAGAGCAAAAATCCTTATGAGATTGAGGTATTTTAGGTAGATCTAAAAATACTTGTTATCTTGTGTCAAAAATATTAGATTCAAAATGCACATGACAGAGTTGCTTATCGTTTAATGCTCTACAAAAGTAAATAAACAAATGTTCTCTCAAATAAATGGCTCCCTCTATTTTTCTCAAGAAAGAATTCTTAAAGTTATATGAGAAGAGCAAAAATCCTTATGAGATTGAGGTATTTTAGGTAGATCTAAAAATACTTGTATCTTGTGTCAAAAATATTAGATTCAAAATGCACATGACAGAGTTGCTTATCGTTTAATGCTCTACAAAAGTACTTAATCAAATGTCCTCTCAAATAAATGGCTCCCTCTATTTTTCTCAAGAAAGAATTCTTTAAGTTATATGAGAAGAGCCAAAAATCCTTATGAGATTAAGGCATATTAGGTAAATCTAAAAATACTTGTATCTTGTGTCAAAAATATTAGATTCAAAATGCACATGAAAGAGTTCCTTATCGTTTATGCTCTACAAAAGTACATAATCAAATGTTCTCTCAAATAAATGGCTCCCTCTATTTTTCTCAAGAAAGAATTCATTAAGTTATATGATAAGTGCAAAAATCCTTATGAGATTCAGGTATTTTAGGTAGATCTAAAAATACTTGTATCTTGTCAAAAATATTAGATTCAAAATGCACATGACAGAGTTGCTTATCGTTTAATGCTCTACAAAAGTACATAATCAAATGTTCTCTCAAATAAATGGCTCCCTCTATTTTTCTCAAGAAAGAATTCTTTAAGATATATGAGAAGAGCCAAAAATCCTTATGAGATTCAGGTATTTTAGGTAAATCTAAAAATACTTGTATCTTGTGTCAAAAATATTAGATTCAAAATGCACGTGACAGAGTTGCTTATCGTTTAATGCTCTATAAAAGTACATAATCAAATGTTCTCTCAAATAAATGGCTCCCTCTATTTTTCTTAAGAAAGAATTTTTTAAGTTATATGATAAGTGCAAAAATCCTTATGAGATTGAGGCATTTTAGGTAGATCTAAAAATACTTGTATCTTGTGTTTAAAAATATTAGATTTAAAATGTACATGACAGAGTTGCTTATCGTTTAATGCTCTCCAAAAGTACATAATCAAATGTTCTCTCAATTAAATGGCTCCCTCTATTTTTCTCAAGAAAGAATTTTTTAAGTTATATGATAAGAGCAAAAATCCTTATGAGATTCAGGTATTTTAGGTAGATCTAAAAATACTTGTATCTTGTGTCAATAATATTATATTTAAAATGCACATGACAGAGTTGCTTCTCGTTTAATGCTCTACAAAAGTACATAATCAAATGTTCTCTCAAATAAATTGCTCCCTCTATTTTTCTCAAGAAAGAATTCTTTAAGTTATATGAGAAGAGCCAAAAATCCTTATGAGATTCAGGTATTTTAGGTAGATCTAAAAATACTTTTATCTTGTGTCAAAAATATTAGATTCAAAATGCACATGACAGAGTTGCTTATCGTTTAATGCTTTACAAAAGTACATAATCAAATGTTCTCTGAAATAAATGGCTCCCTCTATTTTTCTCAAGAAAGAATTCTTAAGATATATGAGAAGAGCCAAAAATCCTTATGAGATTCAGGTATTTTAGGTAGATCTAAAAATACTTGTATCCTGTGTCAAAAATATTAGATTCAAAATGCACATGACAGAGTTGCTTATCGTTTAATGCTCTACAAAAGTACATAATCAAATGTTCTCTCAAATAAATGGCTCCCTCTATTTTCCTCAAGAAAGAATTTTTTAAGTTATATGAGAAGAGCCAAAAATCCTTATGAGATTCAGGTATTTTAGGTAGATCTAAAAATACTTGTATCTTGTGTCAATAATATTATATTTAAAATGCACATGACAGAGTTGCTTATCGTTTAATGCTCTACAAAAGTACATAATCAAATGTTCTCTCAAATAAATGGCTCCCTCTATTTTTCTCAAGAAAGAATTCTTTAAGATATATGAGAAGAGCCAAAAATCCTTATGAGATTCAGGTATTTTAGGTAGATCTAAAAATACTTGTATCTTGTGTCAAAAATATTAGATTCAAAATGCACATGACATAGTTGCTTATCTTTTAATGCTCTACAAAAGTACATAATCAAGTGTTCTCTCAAAAAATGGCTCCCTCTATTTTTCTCAAGAAAGAATTCTTTAAGTTATATGATAAGAGCCAAAAATCCTTATGAGATTCAGGTATTTTAGGTAGATCTAAAAATACTTGTATCTTTTGTCAAAAATATTAGATTCAAAATGCACATACAGAGTTGCTTATCGTTTAATGCTCTACAAAAGTACATAATCAAGTGTTCTCTCAAATAAATGGCTCCCTCTATTTTTCTCAAGAAAGAATTTTTTAAGTTATATGATAAGAGCCAAAAGTCCTTATGAGATTCAGGTATTTTAGGTAGATCTAAAAATACTTGTATCTTGTGTCAATAATATTATATTTAAAATGCACATGACAGAGTTGCTTATCGTTTAATGCTCTACATAAGTACATAATCAAATGTTCTCTCAAATAAATGGCTCCCTCTATTTTTCTCAAGAAAGAATTTTTTAAGTTATATGAGAAGAGCCAAAAATCCTTATGAGATTCAGGTATTTTAGGTAGATCTAAAAATACTTTTATCTTGTGTCAATAATATTATATTTAAAATGCACATGACAGAGTTGCTTATCGTTTAATGCTTTACAAAAGTACATAATCAAATGTTCTCTGAAATAAATGGCTCCCTCTATTTTTCTCAAGAAAGAATTTTTTAAGTTATATGAGAAGAGCCAAAAATCCTTATGAGATTCAGGTATTTTAGGTAGATCTTAAAATACTTGTATCTTGTGTCAATAATATTATATTTAAAATGCACATGACAGAGTTGCTTCTCGTTTAATGCTCTACAAAAGTACATAATCAAATGTTCTCTCAAATAAATGGCTCCCTCTATTTTCTCAAGAAAGAATTCTTTAAGTTATATGATAAGTGCCAAAATCCTTATGAGATTCAGGTATTTTAGGTAGATCTAAAAATACTTGTATCTTGTCAAAAATATTAGATTCGAAATGCACATGACAGAGTTGCTTATCGTTTAATGCTCTACAAAAGTACATAATCAAATGTTGTCTCAAATAAATGGCTCCTTCTATTTTTCTCAAGAAAGAATTCTTTAAGTTTTATGAGAAGAGCCAAAAATCTTTATGAGATTCAGGTATTTTAGGTAGTTCTAAAAATACTTGTATCTTGTGTCAAAAATATTAGATTTAAAATGCACATGACAGAGTTGCTTATCGTTTAATGCTCTACAAAAGTACATAATCAAATTTTCTCTGAAATAAATGGCTCCCTCTATTTTTCTTAAGAAAGAATTCTTTAAGTTTTTTGATTAGAGCAAAAATCTTTATGAGATTCAGGTATTTTAGGTAGATCTAAAAATACTTGTATCTTGTGTCAAAAATATTAGATTCAAAATGCACATGACATAGTTGCTTATCTTTTAATGCTCTACAAAAGTACTTAATCAAATGTTCTCTCAAAAAATGGCTCCCTCTATTTTTCTCAAGAAAGAATTCTTTAAGTTATATGATAAGAGCCAAAAATCCTTATGAGATTCAGGTATTTTAGGTAGATCTAAAAATACTTGTATCTTGTGTTTAAAATATTAGATTTAAAATGCACATGACAGAGTTGCTTCTCTTTTAATGCTCTACAAAAGTACATTATCAAATGTTCTCTCAAATAAATGGCTCCCTCTATTTTTCTCAAGAAAGAATTCTTTAAGTTATATGATAAGTGCAAAAATCCTTATGAGATTGAGGCATATTAGGTAGATCTAAAAATACTTGTATCTTGTGTTTAAAAATATTAGATGTAAAATGTACATGACAGAGTTGCTTATCGTTTAATGCTCTACAAAAGTACATAATCAAATGTTCTCTCAAATAAATGGCTCCCTCTATTTTTCTCAAGAAAGAATTCTTTAAGATATATGAGAAGAGCCAAAAATCCTTATGAGATTCAGGTATTTTAGGTAGATCTAAAAATACTTGTATCTTGTGTCAAAAATATTAGATTCAAAATGCACATGACAGAGTTGCTTATCGTTTAATGCTCTACAAAAGTACTTAATCAAATGTTCTCTCAAATAAATGGCTCCCTCTATTTTTCTCAAGAAAGAATTCTTTAAGTTATATGAGAAGAGCCAAAAATCCTTATGAGATTCAGGTATTTTAGGTAGATCTAAAAATACTTGTATCTTGTGTCAAAAATATTAGATTCAAAATGCACATGACAGAGTTGCTTATCGTTTAATGCTCTACATAAGTACATAATCAAGTGTTCTCTCAAATAAATGGCTCCCTCTATTTTTCTCAAGAAAGAATTCTTTAATTTATATGAGAAGAGTAAAAATCATAATGAGATTCAGGTATTTTAGGTAGATCTAAAAATACTTGTATCTTGTGTCAAAAATATTAGATTCAAAATGCACATGACAGAGTTGCTTATCGTTTAATGCTCTACAAAAGTACTTAATCAAATGTTGTCTCAAATAAATGGCTCCTTCTATTTTTCTCAAGAAAGAATTCTTTAAGTTATATGAGAAGAGCCAAAAATCCTTATGAGATTCAGGTATTTTAGGTAGTTCTAAAAATACTTGTATCTTGTGTCAAAAATATTAGATTCAAAATGCACATGACAGAGTCTTATCGTTTAATGCTCTACAAAAGTACATAATCAAATGTTGTCTCAAATAAATGGCTCCTTCTATTTTTCTCAAGAAAGAATTCTTTAAGTTATATGAGAAGAGCCAAAAATCCTTATGAGATTCAGGTATTTTAGGTAGTTCTAAAAATACTTGTATCTTGTGTCAAAAATATTAGATTCAAAATGCACATGACAGAGTTGCTTAATGCTCTACAAAAGTACATAATCAAATGTTCTCTGAAATAAATGGCTCCCTCTATTTTTCTCAAGAAAGAATTCTTTAAGTTATGTGAGAAGAGCCTAAAATCCTTATGAGATTCAGGTATTTTAGGTAGATCTAAAAATACTTGTATCTTGTGTCAAAAATATTAGATTCGAAATGCACATGACAGAGTTGCTTATCGTTTAATGCTCTATAAAAGTACATAATCAAATGTTCTCTCAAATAAATGGCTCCCTCTATTTTTCTTAAGAAAGAATTTTTTAAGTTTTATGAGAAGAGCCAAAAATCTTTATGAGATTGAGGTATTTTAGGTAATCTAAAAATACTTGTATCTTGTGTCAAAAATATTAGATTCGAAATGCACATGACAGAGTTGCTTATCGTTTAATGCTCTCCAAAAGTACATAATCAAATGTTCTCTCAATTAAATGGCTCCCTCTATTTTTCTCAAGAAAGAATTCTTTAAGTTTTATGATAAGAGCAAAAATCTTTATGAGATTCAGGTATTTTAGGTAGATCTAAAAATACTTGTATCTTGTGTCAAAAATATTAGATTCAAAATGCACATGACAGAGTTGCTTATCGTTTAATGCTCTACAAAAGTACATAATCAAATGTTCTCTCAAATTAATAACTACCTCTATTTTTCTCAAGAAAGAATTCTTTAAGTTATATTAGAAGAGCAAAAAATCCTTATGAGATTCAGGTATTTTAGGTAGATCTAAAAATACTTGTATCTTGTGTCAAAAATATTAGATTCGAAATGCACATGACAGAGTTGCTTATCGTTTAATGCTCTACAAAAGTACATAATCAAAAGTTCTCTCAAATAAATGGCTCCCTCTATTTTTCTCAAGAAAGAATTCTTTAAGTTTTATGAGAAGAGCCAAAAAATCTTTATGAGATTCAGGTATTTTAGGTAGATCTAAAAATACTTGTATCTTGTGTCAAAAATATTAGATTCAAAATGCACTGACAGAGTTGCTTAATGCTCTATAAAAGTACATAATCAAATGTTCTCTCAAATAAATGGCTCCCTCTATTTTTCTCAAGAAAGAATTTTTTAAGTTTTATGATAAGAGCAAAAATCCTTATGAGATTGAGGTATTTTAGGTAGATCTAAAATACTTGTATCTTGTGTCAATAATATTATATTTGAAATGCACATGACAGAGTTGCTTATCGTTTAATGCTCTACAAAAGTACATAATCAAATGTTCTCTCAAATAAATGGCTCCCTCTATTTTTCTCAAGAAAGAATTCTTTAAGTTTTATTAGAAGAGCAAAAAATCTTTATGAGATTCAGGTATTTTAGGTAGATCTAAAAATACTTGTATCTTGTGTCAAAAATATTAGATTCAAAATGCACATGACAGAGTTGCTTATCGTTTAATGCTCTACAAAAGTACATAATCAAATGTTCTCTCAAATTAATGGCTCCCTCTATTTTTCTCAAGAAAGAATTCTTTAAGTTATATTAGAAGAGCAAAAATCCTTATGAGATTGAGGTATTTTAGGTAGATCTAAAAATACTTGTATCTTGTGTCAAAAATATTAGATTCAAAATGCACATGACAGAGTTGCTTATCGTTTAATGCTCTCCAAAAGTACATAATCAAATGTTCTCTCAATTAAATGGCTCCCTCTATTTTTCTCAAGAAAGAATTTTTTAAGTTATATGATAAGAGCAAAAATCCTTATGAGATTCAGGTATTTTAGGTAGATCTAAAAATACTTGTATCTTGTGTCAATAATATTATATTTGAAATGCACATGACAGAGTTGCTTATCGTTTAATGCTCTACAAAAGTACATAATCAAATGTTCTCTCAAATAAATGGCTCCCTCTATTTTTCTCAAGAAAGAATTCTTTAAGTTATATGAGAAGAGCCAAAAATCCTTATGAGATTCAGGTATTTTAGGTAGATCTAAAAATACTTGTATCTTGTGTCAAAAATATTAGATTCAAAATGCACGTGACAGAGTTGCTTATCGTTTAATGCTCTACAAAAGTACATAATCAAATGTTCTCTCAAATAAATGGCTCCCTCTATTTTCTCAAGAAAGAATTCTTTAAGTTATATTATAAGAGCAAAAATCCTTATGAGATTCAGGTATTTTAGGTAGATCTAAAAATACTTGTGTTGATAAAATACATTCGAATCGGGGAATATGTAAAATAAAAATACAAAATTAATTATATATATTATTGCTACTGATCTTCTACGTGAATTGACTTATTTGCGAAAAGTGGACAAATTGCTTGTTTTTTTTTTATAATAATCACTTTTATTTGCATTTGAGGTCAAAATCGAGATGAATCCTAGTATTACTCTATCAAATTTCCAAAGTGGATACCCATGACCAAAGTGGTCAAATTTTGTGTTTCCATTCATGTCTGTCTTATTTTTGCTGAATGGCCAATTTCGGGGTCAAAACGCACATTTACAACTAAAGTGTCCATAAAAGTGACCAAAGTGGATTTTATTTGTGAAACTGACCTTTCAGGGTTCTTGTAGTAAAAATCGACAAAAATCATGGTTGTCTGTTGCATTTAGTATAATTGGTCGTTTTTACAAAATATGGAGTGACCAAAGTCAATTTAGAGAGGAGAGGTCAAAATCTTGAAAAATTTTAGTATATGGTCAAATTTGCTTTGAATCGGCGAGATCGTGATTGCTGGATATAGATTGAGCGCAGTCGCGCAATTATTGATATTTTGAGTGGATTCAGTTTAAAAGGACCAAAACTAGCATGAGCGCGCAATAGTAGAAGTAATGACACTGCTTTACTAAAAATTTCCAAAAAACCCCACTTTCATTCTCAAAGTCGTCAAATCCGCTTTATGAACTGAAATTCATGATCAATACGCTAAGTCAGCTCTATCAACTTGAATTCATCGAGATTAGTCATAAATCTTAAGGTCTGCTTGCTGCTCGATGATTTTGTGTATTTGTTTAAATTTATTGGTTGTTATGATTTTGAGTGAGTAGGAGCTCAATTCCAGTATTCTATCAAGGTATTATGATTGTGTTGAGTGTAGTCTTACAACTTTAGTTTGTCATCTTAGTTTTGCATCTACAAAACTGTAATTTATCAATAGTCAGAGCATGCATTTATGAGAAGAAATATATCGATTGCTATCGCACTCAATTCAACTATGTCATTGTAAGTAGTACTCTAAATTTGAAAGTAAAGTAGTATGTGCAGTTTCACCTCGCACAAATTGAAACTTTTGAGGGCTTTCTCAATTTTTATTGGAGTTGATTTAAAAAAAGTTTGGTGTCAAGTTGATTAAAGTCAGGAGCGAACCCTATAGAATTTGTGATTTTTACAAGGAAAGTTTATTGATCAGTTTTAGTTTCCATTTTTGACTTCATATGCAATAATATACTATAAAATATGAATTAGAGATTTTAAAAATACAGTGATTTATAATTAATCTATGTGCTTTAATATGTAAATTGCATTTTAATTGAGAGAGGTTTTATTTTAATTACAGTCTTAGCAGCAGTAGTAATAGCAACTTCAATAGTAGTTGCAGTTGTATAGAAGATGCAAGAATTATAGGCACTTTTAGGATTTTCATTTTAAGGTGCAATTCTTAGTTTTGAGTAGTTTCTCATACAAAGCCATATCTTATAGTATGAATCCACTTCTTGATGCTGAATGCCCAGAGTCCTCGAACATCATCCTCGCTCATATTTTTGATAATTTCTTGGATGCGCTTGACCAGCTGCACTCTAAATTTTATTATGATAGTATGCTACTTGCTATTGATGTTCTGCTGCTTGAGGTTCTTTTTTATGTATGCAAACAACTGTTCGATTGGGTTGAGCCAGGGTGAGTATTCTGCGTTGAAAAGAACATTGACTTTGAAGCGACGAGCAGTCGCAAGCATCTCTGAATATTTATGAATTATCGCATTATCCATCAAGAGCACCACCTTCTTATTGCATAAATCTTTGTCAGTTCTTATACTTCTTAGCGTCTGATAGATAAAGTTTTCGAATAGTACTGAATCGAATCCTCCTTCAATTATTTGAGTCGATACCACTCTATCAACCGCAATTGCAGCTATCAGACTCATAGAGTATTGCTATCTCTTCATTATTTATTTTTCAATAGACAACTGCCTAGCTTTTAAACCATAATCACCTAAATTGGCAAGCATTTCCTTTTGATATTGTGAGATTGGTTTATAGTTTAAATTAAGCTGGATTTGATCTGACAACAATGCTATGGGTTTGATACCATCCTTTGATTCTTCAAGTTGGCTCTGATTTGGTTATAGGTCACCTATAAGAGAGGTTGAATAAATTTGAGAACGATAGCAGAGTTGTCATGATAATAGTCTGATGATAGTATGCATAATGATTTGGAGTCTAAAGTTAGATATGTTGATTTTGTGGAATCTGGAACCATGCAACCATGAGATATCTTCAGGGTATCTTCATCTGGAACCATACAACCTGAGTGCTGAATCCTGTAATTTAAGTTCAGATCCATACAACTTGGATTGATACAACTTGGATCCATACAACCTGGAATCATACAACATGGATCCATACAACCTTAGCGCGGATTCATGCAATCATTGAGCAGAACCATCCAATCCAATAGATATCTTCAGGGTATCTTCATCTAGCATTGGAGTTGAAATCATCCTATAATTTCCAGAGATTATTTTTAGACTTTCATCTCTCTCGCTCTTAATGCTATCAAAGATAAGTAATCGCTCCAACTCAGTTCAATAGGATAGTTTACCAAAGTCAAGAATAGAACCAACATATCATAGACTATCATCATGCAACAACCATCAACTTTCAAATTCAACTTCTTGTACTTACTCTCATCTATATTCGAGCTGCTTAATACTGAGAGCGATAGCTTTCTAGGAGTTAGCTGAATCACTTCTCTCTATCTCGAACTTAACAAAGACCTGCTTGATTTCTTCAAAGTCGATTGCAACTTTAGTTTTGATACTCGGTCGATCAATGGCGTGAGCCCTGAATGAATTCGTTTAATCTGTTCATCATCCGAAGTGACTTTCTTGACAGTGCTCTGCAACTTCATATTTCTGAACTTCTTCAGAGTACTCGATTAGTTTTGGGCACTGTCTTCCACTTTAGGAATAGGAGATAAATTTTTATTCAGCTTCTGCTTAGCTTACAAATTCTAACGAGGTGGAGTTTGCATAAGAACTGACTTCTAAAAATAATCCAATAAAAAATGTGATCAAATCGCTTACTTTAGAACTGCTTGATGATTTCTCTGATTTCTAAAAATTAGATTGCTTTGCAAACTTGGTCAAACTACTATTACTAGAATGAGATTTTGAAATTGGTTTTGCTTTAGTCTACAATAGTGAATGATGATTGGATGATAACGAAGCATTAGCAGCAGCTTAAAGCTTAATGCTTTGAGTAGTATTTTAAGCAGGCAAATTTATTGATCTTATAAATGAAACTGCATCCGATTCATTTTATGATTCCTAAAATTATTTATCATTCAACTGCTTGCCAAGCAGCAACTCTCCATACTGCAACTCCTTATCGCCTGCGATGATTTTACTGCGATTCTTGGTTGTGATGAGTTTAGTATCTCTCTCACTCCTC
>ARYC01001423.1:0-10127 GCA_000711775.1 Oxytricha trifallax | reverse complement strand
ATAACCATCCTTTATCAAATTCTTTTGCGCTTTCATATAATGGCGCCTCTAATTCTTTGAGTTTATTTATGTCTAACATTCTAGCTAGGGGACATTAACTGATTGTGCGGCCCATATGATAAGCGATCTTGTAATATAGCTCATCTCGATATTTAGAGGTACCTATTATATTTCATTTGAAGAATAAGAGCTTTAAGATGAGGCAAGACTACTTTCCCGAATTGAAGTATTTTAAGGATAATATTATCGTAAATCTTATTGTGAATGTGTCTCAATTTAATAACAAATAATTTGATGTGAAAAATTAATAATTTTTAGGCTGATAATTATTCTCTATATAGAATACCTTTAACTACTAATTAATTTCTTAAAAAATCATTTTTAAAATAATTATTAAATACACAACAAAAATTCTCACTATAAGGTAAGGAACATTTTCTCGAAAACCAGCTTACTAATCTAATATTTAATTCTTAGATGGACAACAATCTTTCTCAAGTCAACGTTCACTAAGTTCGCGAAAAGACAGGCTCAAAGAAAGAGCTTTATGACTCTCTCGCTTAAGAGTGCGGAGCGTATCTCCCGAAAATGACTTGCTGCAATATTTACTTTCTCAAAGCAATATTGAACGGTTAAAAAGAGGTAAATCAAGTAAATCTTAATTTAATTAGTACTTGCGAAGATCTGATGTAATAGTAGCAGCTGTTCCTTAATTAGAAGGGCTAACAGCGGATGATTTCCTAGATTACGCGAGAGATAAGCCATCACTGCTGGTATTCCTGCCAGATCAATGTGACTGGTTACATTTGGATAAAAAGTGGATTTGCGACATACTACTTTCGCTTGACAAAGATGGTATCAACAATATGATTTTTAATGCAAAGAAAAAGAGGAGAGAGAGATTAGATAACACAAATAATCTAATTTACACATGAAGCCTGAATTTGCAGAGGCATTGAGTTAATCTTTGAGTTATAGTGGTAAAATAACATCTTTTTAAGTAATTTTTAGTTCAAAAAGGACGCTCTGCTCATTTGATAAAGCAGTCCTCCCAAAGAAATAGAAATCAAAGGGATTTAGAAGAAGTCAAAAACGAAGAGCAGGCACTTAGAGGAAGCAAGCAAAAGTACCTGGAGGAGAACATAAGAATGAGAGACGAGTTTATCGATATGAAATCGTAATTTGATGACCTTGTTGGTTACAAATCTTTAGTTCACTCACTTCATGAGAGTGGAGTGATTGATAATGAGGGTAGAATACTGTTAAACTAATAAAACTCCTTAATGGAGTGAAGACTGTTTTATCTTAACTTATAGAGCTAAGAAAGTTAAATTAATTTAAATTTTTAAAAATCCAAATCATAACTTTTCGAAATCAACTAATTCCCTGAGGTGCTTACAATCACTATTGAGATTCTAATTGAGTCATTGCTTAAGCCTTTTAGGGTTTTCTATCAATTTCGTTTGAGGAGCTTCAGTTCTTTTTCCTGTCATTCTACCATATCGCGATATAATTGCTGGGGCTTCTTATATCTTTTTCTTATGATTATCCACTTTCACTTGCTTGCTGATTTCTTCAACTTTATGCTAGGCTTGCTTCCTTGATTTGAATTGACAACTTCATCATTTGATTATTTACTTATTTGGAATTCTTGGCCGAAATTACTTTTGTTGTTCACGATGATTCTTTCAGACTCAATTTTCTCTTGACTTTAAGAACTTTCTTTTACATTCAAGGAATCTACATAACTCAGATTTTTTTCTTCAGTCTTCAATATGACTTCTTTAACAATTTCAAGTTGATCTTCAACAAACTCTAAAGAACTATTGTAGTTTTAAACTTTCAAAGTCTATTTGAGAGCCGTTCTTTTGTTTCCTCTTCATTAAGAGGTAATTATTTCAATGAAATGTATTAGGGCAGGCGTTGCTTCAGTCCTTTGTCAGAGGAATTTTCATTGTTATTTTTAGAGGCAAGCAAAGAATTTTCGAATGCGATCTCAGATTTATCTAAATCTTAAGCTTTAGAAGTAAACTTTTCAGATATTAATTAGTTCATACACCAAGGTTGGCAACCTAAAACCGTCTGAAGCATTGCTATCTTCATATGGATTTCATTTTCCAGACATTATTGGTGAAGTGTAATAACCTGCTCAACTGTTTCCTTGGATCCTTGCTTATAAATAATTTACTTATAAGTCCCTTTACGATGTAACCTTCCACTCTCCCGATTACTTGTTAAGTTGATCTTGTAGAAAACACATCTGCGACAATTAAAAATAGACCTCCATTAAATTCAATCTCATGACTTGTTTTGAGATCAGTTCCCCTTCCTTGTTACTCATTAAGCAGAAAGACTCCATATTATCCCTCCCCATTTTTGCTTGCAAATAATTAATCAAATTGAGCCTCGAGCTTAGTTCCCTTGACGCTTTTCATTGAGAAAAATTAAATCTAGGAGTACTTGCGAAAGTAGTTCTCGATTATCGAATATGACTAATGGGCAACAATAATTACAGGTGTTAACTTAGAGAAAGTAGCAGACAAGTCAAAAATTCTTTTGCAGAAATCTGCTTAGTTTGTTGATACTAATTCTTTGTCCAAGCTTATTCTCTTATCTCCGACCAAAGAACTTAGTTTGGGAAAAATTATCTCGCTGGACTTAAATGCGATTTGCAGGCAATTTGCCTCTTTAAAGCTCAAAGTTGAACCTATGAAACCAACAAGTCGTTTGGCATAATTGAAAAATCTTAAGTTTTTCTCCATTTATTAGATACTCCCATCAAATAATATCCAGTCATATTCATCAATTAATACAATTGATTGCTCCCATATACTTAAGAAGTCTTGATTTTCAAGTTAACTTTCAAAAAACTTTTGAGTTAAATAGTAAACTCCTGCTTTTTTCTCATACTGATTGACATTAATGTTGAGACTTAGGCTAGTCACTAGTTATTCGAATCTCTTTTCATCTCTTATAATCAAGTGATCATTTTTTCCAATTATAAAGACTGGAGATTGAGAGGACTTAGCAAACAGAGCTGCTAGAGTTGAGCATAATAAAGTCTTACCATTCCCAACCCCAAAGTTAATGAAGTTAAATTTAGAGTCTTCCCAGAGTAAGAAATTCAAAGCCAACTTCTATAAAGAAAGAAAGTCAAAACCTATAATCTGCTAGAGCCTTAAAATTTAATTTGACATTCAAAATTCTTTGTCATGCATAGCCTACAAGAACTCTTTGACAGCATTGCAGTCTTTATTGAGCCTCTTGAATTAGTTTAAAAGTCTTCGCTTGCCTTCCTCATTTAAGTCTACAGTTTTATTAGGAACATGCAAGAGTTAATTTAGTTTTGTAAAGTCTGCTCTGAGACAATCTTAGAATATATCTCTTCTTTGTCTAACGCCCTTCTCTTAATAGATACTAGCAAGATTCTTACCTAAATCAGATATCTCATCTAATTTAGTTACCAAGGGTTTCTCAGTTTTAATTCTTGTGAAAGCTATTATAAATAGAGGGTAAAATCTTCTTGGTCAATAAAGTCCCATTTCTGAACAAAAATTTCCCCCATCGTGCTAATAGAATTGTCTAGTTTCTAATAGGAGGATGCACTTGAAAGAGCGCAGATTTAGATGAAATCTCCAACAAAATTTATAGGCACATGACGAATCAGTCTCAGACCTTAATCTTCTTTTAGAATTTGAATAAATGGCTTGCTCAGGCAAAGCAACGTGTTTGGAATCAATCTTACTGCTTAAGAATCAATCTTAAACTATTGAAATGTCCCTATCATCAAAGGAATAATACCAATATTAGTCTTATCAAGCTTGGACAACTCATCTTGGAATTTTTGAAGGCAGTCTGGCTCATTCATAAATATGTAATTTGATAAGCCTAAGGTTTGTTCAGTGTTTGGTCTCTATGCCAGTAAGATTAGGGCACTCTTAAGCAAGGTCTCTTTAATTTCAATAATTTCATATCTATAGTAGAGCAACGATGAAACAAAGAGCCTAGTTTTGATCTGAAGATTTACTTAGGCTCTTTAGTTAAGCTCGTATGTGTTTCTAAACATATACTCACAGAAATTCTCTGAGCACACTTTTGAGATTCTGAAGAAACTCTAATAAACTTTAACTATTTCGGTTAAACAACTTCCAAATGAACTCTTGCCTTTCATTCGGCTTGAGTATCATATGCTCTCTAATGTTGTTGGAAATTAACTCTGACTGTATCTTTGCTCCGTAATTTACTTGAGCGTTAAGTGAATCCCTATGATCATCGATAAATTGCTGTTCGCTTACATAATTCCTATCCTCGATGCCACCCTTGGGCCCCTCTTTGACATGACCAACAAGCTCTTTTAAGGGTTTAATTTAAGCATCCTTTACTGATTTAGCGGTACTCTATGTTGTTTTGTTTAATATAAATTTGCTTATAACTTTGCAAATCTCTCGATCCGATAAGGGGCTTGAACTCCTCTAGTTCTAGAATTTTACTGATGTCATAGTTGTGAACTGGCAGTATAAGCTTCGCTTTTTCAATTAATTCTGGGTATTCAGCTCCTTTATACCTAGATTTTCTACCTCTTTTGCTTATTGTCTGGTAAGCTTCATTGCTTTAGTGTGCTTATGTCTAAGATGAAATGGAACTTTATAGTTCTGCTTTGTTATGAGTATCATGATCATTCAAGGTTTAAGAATAATCTTTCATGATAGACTCTGGAAAAACTTCTTCTTTTTGAGAATTATTGGATGTTTCAAGTTAGGCGGGTTGTAAAAAGCTCATAATTTAGGCGGCTGATTTAAGTGACTTAAATATTTAAAATTAATAGTCTTAATTAAAAAAGGCGCTTTAATTCTAATTCTTAATTGCTTATTGAAATTCTTAATTCAAATATCGCCATACTTGGAGTCCTTTCTCTCATTACATATATCTAGGAAATTATTTTAAGCTGCGAGCTATTCTCATCTGGGATTAAGGTACTCCTTGAGATAAAATTCAAATTTTCATGAGTTGTCTTAGAAAGTTGGGCTACATCTTAACACGAGTTGAAAACCATAGACTATTGAGAATTGCTGTGGCAAGTTTTACTTAAAATGACAGGGACCATAAATGGTTACTGATCTTATCTAGCGACTATATATTTATAGGATGTAACTTCATTCTTTAAAATGTTCCTCTTTGCCATTCAATTAAATAGAACTTTTATAAATGCAAAGTGAGCAATATTTACTTTTTCGGGCTATTTAAGAACCATTAAGACAACTTAATGGTAATAAAATAAATAATCCTAGTTTAATAAAATTAAAATTAGCAATTATCGGGCAGACTGTCCAGGCCTAAAGCATCATTGAATAACGATAAAAGATCTAAATAAAAACCTTAGATTGAGTTATCTGAAGTGATGAACTCAAGGAAAAGAACTAATTTATAATGAGAAAGGAATAATGCTTTGGGACTTATTGTCTTAATTTTTATTAGATGACTTAAATATTCATTTTAATGAATTTAAATTCTCTATTAATTTGACTCATGGGGTTTTACATAGCTCTCTCTTAAAGACATGCTATAAGAGTACCATTTGCTTGCTGGTTCATTGATTCAAAACGCTTCTGCCTCTTGATCCTTTCCTCCTGTTCTCTTTATGACTCAAGAGAGTTATTTTTTCTTTTAGCATGTATAAGCTTTTAAGTTTCTTTATCTTTAATTAGGAATTCGCTTAAGTGGTGCTTTTGCATATGCCTCTTTACTTTGGCTGAGTGAGTATATTACTTCATGCATGTTGTGCATGGTACCTTCCATCCACTTTGTCATGTTTAAAATAGATCTTGGCTTTGCCAGAATGTACTTCTTTAATTTGCCTCTTCAAGCTCGACTCAGTTGAGAAGAAATTTTAGCAGTCTTCACATTAAAATGTTTTAATTTTTTCAATTGGTTGCTGTTCCTTATCTTCCTCAACCAATTCAACTTATATTTAAACTCCTATCTCTGTACTCTACTTCTTGTTTTAAACTTATATTTTAAAGATCTCAGCTTCAAACTCTAGAGCTCTTAGCTCAACCTCCTTTTCGATATAATACTTCTGGTTTCTTGGAGGAGCCAAAGTTGAGTAATGATTGACCTGTTCCAAGTGAAACTGCCTTACGATTTAAGTTGGACGCCATGTTTAATTCAAATTTAAATTTCTATTATAAAGCTCTAATAACTATTCTGGCTATAGTCACTCTGTATAGGAGTTGATACGACTACAATTATGGTTGAATATAAGGTGTTAGAGATCATATTTATGCTTTGTTTATAAATATAATTTTTCTTATTTCATACTTAATAATTTCGATTTAGGTACCAACCAAGTATAAAATTGAGTTGGTACTGGTACCAATTAGGTTTTGAACCATTTTGGAACTTTTCCATTAAACCTCATTAGTTTAAAACTTGGTACTAATTAAGTTTTGGTACTATTAAATTGGTACCAATTAAATTTAAACGAATTTAGTACCGTACTAATTAAATTTAAACAAATTTAGTACTAATTTAATGGAACTAAATTGATAATAATGGAGCTTCATCTCTAAAGTTTGATACAGCTTTTGGCAGCTTTCTCCACGTATCCTTACCAGGTTGACCTCCTATAAGATGCCCATATTTAATACTAAGATTTTTAATTGTAGGATCCAGAACTCTATTATTGTAATTTGAAATTCAATAAGAAGAGAAGGAACAAGGATGGAATCTATAAGTACTGCAATGAAGAGGGTTGAAGCTTAAGAAATGATCTCAAGATTTAGAAGCAAGGAAGATCTCTATCGATACCTCACTCAGCATTGTAAGCATGTGACATATACTTAATCACATACTATAGTGGGTTTATTGCTTCCAACGATGGAATACCAAAATTTCATTCTTAAAAGCTATACTCTGCGATGAGAAGAAAGCCTTTAAAAACAATGAAATAAAGTTGATAGATATACCAAACTACCCAGAGATTTCAGTCACTAATCTCTACGAGGATGCGATGTATGATGAAGAGTTGGTTGTTTATCTTCCTACCAAGAAACAACTCTCCAACAAGCTTCCAGAAAGGAGCTTCTTCTTTGGTGTTCTTGGCACTTTAAGGAGAGTTATCTCAAAGAGATCATTGAAGAAGCTCACAAAAAACGCTACTCTATTTCTCCTGAAGATTAAAAGAAGCATGGCATACTTATAAGTGAGCCTGGCTCGCTGAGCTTAAGAAGCATCCTTATCTCTCTTGTAAGCATTGATTTATAACTTTATAGGGAAATCTGGGACTGGTATATTCCTAATGAAAGAGAATGCAAAGGTTCACAGAGAGAAGTCATAGAAAATATATGAAGTTAGCAAGAGACTTTATAAAGATGTTTAAAAGCCAGATGAAATGTATATAGATGCAGGTGCTGGCACTAAGAGAAGAAATATGGGCCCAGGCAAGCCTTAAGAAGAGAGAAGAAAGAGAAGCCAAATGCCTTTCTGGGTTAATTTAATATGTGAATATATTCATTCGTTTAAATCTAAAACTTATTTATAAACATCATTCTTCCCTCTCTAGCACAAATTGTTGTCTTATCTATGCTCACTCTCTTACAGCTGCTTTGAATTAAGTCAACTGTATCGATGGGCAAGTCATGCATAAGATGATACAGCAGCAGCTTCTTGTAGTGAGTCTTGATTTAGCTCCAGTAGAATTTAATTCCATTAAATTATGGGCTATAAGGAACGTTGTATACAGGAGTTATGTTTAATTCTTCATAAGCTTTCTTAGACTCCTTAGTCTTATGAACTGAAAGGTTATCAACAAACAGGATGATTTCTTGGTTACTATACTTCTCTCTGAGTTTATGTAGGAACTCTATACTACTTTCGCTTAATAGAGCGAGGGTGAATAACATAACTCTCTAAGCCTGAATCTTCACTTATACCAGCTAATATTGCATGGGTGACTCCCTTCACTTTTTAGTCATAAACTTCTATATTATCATACTTCTTATACCAAGACTTATTAATAAAAGTGTTGAAGGTGAATACACCTTCATCAGCGTGTATGAACTTGATGTTATTAGTAACAGCCCTCTGCATTTAATCATATATATAGTTTAAATTATTACTATAAAATGGCACTGTAAAATCAATTACTCTCTTCACTCTGTTGACAGTCTTGAAAGTAATACCATTTCTTCTATAAATATTGGCTATAGTCTAAGGAGAGATACACATGTCAGGAAACTTGCGATGAAACATCACAGCTCGCTAGTCTAATGGAAAGTGTGCCCAATACTTCAAAGTCTTCGAGTCGCAGAGGCAGTCAATATGGTGCTGTGAGAACTTTTATTTTGTTGCAGGATGCTTTCAAGTGCCTGAATTGAAATGTTAAACAGCTAACATGCAGTGATACCTAACAGTAGAGGCACTTTTGTGTAAGTGCTTTGCTATAGCTGCATAATTCAGTACTGGTTTGACTTAATCTATATAAATACTCGTACCACACCTAAGCTTAAGCAGTAAATCTAAATATTTCTCATCATATATAGACCCTAAATTTCGCTAATTTCTATTTCTTATTTTGCAAATTTCTATTTCTCATATTGCAAATTGGCCTAATTACTCTACTAACCCCAAAAAGACCCCAACAACACCCTACAAATCAAAGCACTTATAAACCTCACTAAGGGGTTTTGGGGTTTTGATTCCTCCTCAGATCTGTTCAAAAGATAGTTTGCCAGCTGCACCGCGTTGAAGGGGAACTTGAGCTTTCCTGATTTTCCCTCTACCTTAGGTGACACTATGAAGCATCTCCTCTCGAAGCAATCCTTTTCTTCTGCAGACTTTCTGTTCCAGGGTAGGTTATTAGTGGTAATGATTGTACAGCAGATTTTGAATAGCACAGTTGCCTCTCCATATTTCAAGTCCACTACATACCCCTTGCCTTCAAGTAGCTTCTTCATCGCAGGAATGTTTTATTTGCTAAAGAACTTCTCAAGATTCATTTCGTCGATCAATACAATGTGTAACTCTTTCTCAAGTAATCGTGTCTCTACATATAAGCGTGAGGGTGCGGGATTAAGCTCTTCACAAATGAATATAGAGTCTATCATTTACAAGATTGTGCTTTTGCCAGTGTTTGATTCTCCATAAAGCCATACGCAGTGAATCTTTTTATCTTATAATATTTCTAATTAATATTTATATATTTGCACACAGCCAAGCCCTATGTTTCTGTAATTATATTTTTGCACAATCTGCACAGTTAATTATAATAAATAATAAATCAATTAATTATTAAAATTTGGTCATAAATATAAATAAATCAAATTTGAATTAGGAGTATTACTAATTAGAGGCAGTTAAGATAACTAATATTATAATTATTTATTTTTAATTCTTAAATTTCCTAATATTATCTATTTTAGCAATAAATAAAATTTTATCTATAATGTCAATTTACTCGAGATTACATATATTAAGCTGATTATTGTAAAAAAGTTAAAATTTAGTATTAAAGGATATTTAAAATCATTTTTATTACATTTAATTTATTGTTATTATCTTTAAATATATAATATATTTTTATTTAAAAAAACTAATAAATAATTATAGAATTGTATCAAAACTTATTAGATTTACAGTATATATATATATGATAATTTATAAACACAATTTTTTATTTAATTTATTTAAGCTGTTTCGTTATTGTATGCTATGTTTTTTTGTTTAGCAATTATTCATTAATAAAGACTTATTTTAATTATAAATAATTTTAATAAATTTAAATTGATTTAGAAATAACAAAGAATGAAGAAGATTGATGAATATGTTCAAGCTTTTGAATCAATCGAAACTCTACTTTCTTATTTACAATAAATTAAATTAAAAATCATATAAAATTATTTTATATATATATAAAATATATATTATTCTCAAAAACAAAAGAAATTGAATTTAATGATTCAAGAATTTCCATATTACGAGCAAGTAATTCAAAAATTAACAGAAAAAATGTTAAGTTCACCATATTCTAAACTTATAAAAATTATTTATAATGTAATTAATAGTATGTAGAAATTAGATAGAATTAGAAGAAAAAAAAACATTTTTATAACTTGTTTAAATAGTATTTA
>ARYC01001422.1:0-25623 GCA_000711775.1 Oxytricha trifallax | reverse complement strand
AGGCTCTTGAAAACATCCTGCAAGAAAATAAAAGTTCTCACAGGTCCATATTGACTATCTCTTTGACTCTAAGACATTAATGTACTGGGCTCACTTTCCTCTCTACTAACGAGCAGTAATGTTTCATCGAAAGTTTCCTACCATGCGCATCTCTCCATAAACTATCGCAAATATTTATATAAGGAATGGTATTACTTTCAAGACTGTCAACAGAGTCAAGAGAGTGATTAATTTTACAGTGCCATTTTATAGTAATAATTTAAACTATATATATGATTAAATGCAGAGAGCTATTGATAATAACATAAAATTCATGCATGCAGATGAAGCAGTCTTTACATTCAACACCTTTATTAATATGTCTTGGTACAAGAAGTATGATAATATAGAAGTGTATGACTAAAAGGTAAAGGTTGTCACTTATGCAATTTTAGCTGGTATTAGTGAAGATTCAGGCTTAGAAACTTATGTTATTCACCCTCGCTCTATTAAGCGAGAGCAGTATATAGAGTTCTTACATAAGCTAAGAGATAAGTACAACGATCAAGAGATCATCCTGTTTGTTGATAACCTCTCAGTTCATAAGACTAAGGAATCTAAGAAAGCTTATGAAGAGTTAAAGATAACTCCTGTGTATAACGTTCCTTACAGTCCTCAATTTAATGTATTCGAATTCTATTGAAGTTAGATTAAGACTCACTACAAGAAACTCTTGCTGTATCATCTTATGCATGATATACCAATCGACACAGTAGACTTAATACAGAGTAGTTGGAAGAGAGTGGGTAAAGACTAGACTACGATATGTGCAAGGAAAGGAAGAATGAATGTTTATTAATAAGTGTTAGACTTAAATGAATGAATTATTTCAAATATCAAACGAACTCTTAAAAGGATTCTGCTTCTCTTTCTTTTCTTCCTCTGGTACTTAATTTGGACCCATGTTTCTTCTCTTTGAACCAACATCAGCATCTATATTCAGATCATCAGGTTTTTTAAACCTCTTTATAAAGTCTCTTGCTAACTTAATGAATGGTTTGAGACTTTCTCTCTCTGTGAACTTTTGCATTCTCTTTCATTAGGAATATACCAATTCCAGGTTTCCATACAAAGTTATATATAAAAGCTTACTAGAGAGATAAGGATGCTTCTAAAGCTCCACAAGCCAGCTCTCGCTTATGAGTATGTCTTGCTTCTTTTAATCTTTTGGAGAAATAGAGTAGCGTTTCTTGTGAGCTTCTTCAATTATTTCTCTTAGATACCTTCTCTCAAAGTACCAAGTACACCAAAGAGAAGCTCCTTTCTGGAAGTTTGTTAGAGAGCTGTTTCTTATTAGGAAGGTAAACTACCAACTCTTCATCTTTCATAGCATCCTCATAGAGATTAGTGACAGATATCTCTGGGTAGTTTGGTATTTCTATCAACTTAATCTCTTAGTTTTTAAAGGGTTTCTCTCATCACAGAGTATAGCTTTTAAGAATGATATTTTGGTACCTTCCATCGTTGGAAGGAATAGACCAACTGCATATTATGTTTATTATCATCAATTTATCTTACCATGTTAAGTGAGGTATCGATAGAGATCTTCTTTGCTCCTTAATCTTGGTATCATTTCTTGGGCCTCTACCCTTTTCATTGTAGCACTCATTGATTCCATCTTTGCTCCTCTTCCTATTCATGAATTTCAAGTTTTAATTTATAGACTTCTGGATCCTATTGTTTAAAATTTTACTATTAAATATGGGCATCTTATAGGAGGTCAACCCTGTCAAGATACGTGGAGAAAGTTCGCAGAAGCTGTAACAAACTTCAGAGATGGAGCTCCATTTTTATCAATTTAGTTCTATTAAATTAGTACTAAAATAGTTTAAATTTAATTAGTACTGGAAATAAATCCGTTTAAGTTTTATTGGTACCAATTTAATAGTACCAAAAACTTAATTAGTACCTTGTTTTAATCGTGAGGTTTTAATGGAAAGGTTCCAATCTGGTTCAAAACTTAATTGGTACCAGTACCAATCTGGACTTTATCTGAGTTGGTACCAAAATCAAAATTTTTAAGGGTTAAATTAGAAAATTTATAGATATAAATTACAGAGAAGTATGGTTGCTTACATCTGAAATCAAACTATGGTTTACACATACGTAGCTCCTTTGAAGAGTAGCTCTTGTAATTATGCTTGTAGTAGCTTTATAATAAAAATTTGAATTTGAATTTAAACATGGCGGCAACTTAAATTGTAAAGCAGTTGGTTTAGGAACTGGTTAATCATAGCTCAACTTTGGTTCAAATAAGAAACCAGAATTTATATACATTGAGAAGGAATCAGAGCTGAGAGCTCTTGTATTTGAAGCAAGCGTATTCTTTATATAAATTTAAAACAAGAAAAAGTCAGCAGAAGTGGGAGTCTAAACATTAATAGAACTTGCTGAGGAAGTCAATGAAACTAAACAGATTGAAAAGATTAAAACTTTTGAATGCTAAGACTGCTAAAATTTCTTCTCGAACGATTCCAGTATGAAGAGACATATGAAAAAGGTTCACTCTGGTAAAGCTAAGGTGTATTTTAAGCATGATAAGGTTGATGGCAGGTACTAGTGCACGACTTGTGAGAAGTCTTATACTCACTCAGCGAAAGTTAATAAGCATATGCAGAAGCATCACCTAAATGAGTTCTTAATTTAAGATAAAGAGACTCAAAAATTAGTGCTCGCTAAAAGAAAATCTAATACTCTAGACTAAAAAAGAACAACAGGAGAAGCTCAAGAGGCATAAGCGAATAGAATTAATGAATCAACCTGCTGGTAATGTCTTTTTAGCATGCTATTAAGAGAGAGCCATGTATATTCCTGCACTAAATGCAGTAGGCCTTAGCAGTTGTATTGAAAACTACTTACATATAAACGTACCTGCTAAAGCAAAACTCATAGTGGTTGAGACTATGCCTACAAGTTATATCCTTTCAGCTATCTCCTTAAGAACGAGCAGTATTAAAATGAGATTGCTAACGAATAAATCGTACTTAGAGAGGCTTAGAAAAAAAGAGTGCAAAAACTTGCTCAAACTAGATGGTGTTATTTTAGGGTTTGGTTTCATCTCACTAAGGTTAAGAAAGTTTGAAATGACTCTCCGAGATTATCTATAATAAAACAGATACCCAGATTACTTGAATGTATATTCTATCTAATATGATAAAGGGTGTTAAGGAACTTCACGAGCTTGGATAAGTTCATAGAGATTTGAAGCCTGAAAATGTTATGCTAAATCTTTGCCCTTTAGAAGTAGTCGTAATTAATTTTAATAGAGCCTTAAGATAAGAGATTGTAACCCTAGCAAAGGTTCTTGGTACTCCAGGTTACTTCCCAATCAGAGAAAATGGACAAATAGCTCTATTTAGTGGGATGCTTGGGCAGTAGCTGCAATAATATTAGAAAGCGATATGGAAAGTATGTCTTCCTTTGGTACAAAATATGAAAAACAATCTATAAATCTAGCCGAGAAGACATAAAGCAAGATGATGTATGCTAAGAAATAAAGAAGATTGTAGAGAAGATAATAGTAAGAGCCCCAGCATATCCAAGACAATTCTTAGATGATATGCTAAAGCCATTAAAGAAAGCTAGATTCAAGAGATACAACAAAGACAAGCAGATAAAGTTCGTTTGATTAAATTAAACTAATATTCATTAAATACGTATTAATCACTCACAAAACCTGCCTTTTCTCTACTAACCCTAATAAGACCACAACTTTACCCTACTAATCAAAGCACTTATAACCTCACTAAGAGGTTTTGGGGTTTTGATTGAAAAAAGCAAAAAATATTAGAAGATATGGGAAATGAAAACAATAGCATACTGTCAACTGATAAAGCAGAATTATGTTGAATTGAAGCAATTTTATTGTATTATAAAAGTAGAATAGATATAAAAAAATCAGCGCAATGAAGACAAGAACAGGAAAAACTAAAGATAGTCAAAGGATTTAAAAACAATATATTAAAAAAAATTATAATTATTATGAATAAAGCTAATATATGAATTTATATATCATTTATTTCTAAGAGTTTTACTTAACTCCTAATTTTTGCTAAAATTTTACTGATGGGGTTTTATTATAAAAATATTAAATAAAAATTACATAGAGTTTCTTGATTAGCTTTAAGATGAATGGCTGAGATTAATGAAACTACACAGCTTTTCTACTAATTTCTACCTTTCTAACTTTCTTACTACTTTTCTGAGTTGAACTAACGAATCTGTTATTTTAGCTCAAGTTATCTTGCTGAATGTTATCTGATAAATCATCAGGTGTTATGTCATCAAGTAACAAGTAACCATTATAGCAAATTTAACTTTCATTTTTATGAGATTACAATCATCAAACTGAAAGATTTCTCCATTTTTGTTTGATTTGTTAGTATATTAATAAAATCGTCCAAAAAAATAATTTTAACTCCTATTAAAAGGCATCTTATATAACCTAGGTAAGTATGTCTAGTTTTTGCTTTATTCAATTGACTATGAGTCTATTCATATTTTTCCTATAATTCCATAAGTTGCTCTTAATCTTAGTTTTTAAACTGCACCAGTTAATTAAATTTAGCTTTTTCAATGTCTTGTTGCATGTAAAGATCTTTATTTTCATCTATAAATTACTTAATTAAAATTTCTTTTTATTTGAAGTTTTCTTTCAATTTGGTTATTACTTTTCGCATTAATCCTGCTTTCAACCCAGATGCAAATGAATATGGTAAATTTAAGTAACTCCCCAAATTTATTATACTTTGATCTTTTTATGATTAAATTAATATTTTAGAAATCATTTTATATTTTAATTTTTACTCTTGGTGAGATAACTTGAGGAATGAATAACTCTGGCGCACCTCTTCTCATAAACCTAATATATTATATTTGTGAGAGTCTGCCATTATAAGTTTGAACTTATTTATTAAATTTATTGAGATTAACTTCCATCTATCACTCTATATTCTCTGGTAGCATATCAATAAAATATATATTATTTATTATTTTTGTGATTCAATTTGAAACATGCTATGTATAGTTCAAAAGCTCACCTCTGTTGATGCATTAAACTGATACATAACTGGCCACCTCCAGAAATGTAGTATGATAAACATTCATTTTTAAATCTATTCGTTTCTCTTTTCTATTGATGAGATACAATTGATTTGAAAAATAGATTATAATTAGAAATGCATCGATCTAAATTAGTGGAGTTATCATTTTAGATTTAAATTAATTATAACCAAAACTAATTATATTATGATTTAATTAAATATATAAATTGTGTGCAAGTGTGCAAAAATATAATCATAAGACTTTGCTTTAATTATCTGCACAAGTATTTATATAAATATAATTAAATAATTAAATAACTAGAAATGGCTTACAGGGCGGTATGGAATTGCGAACACCAGCAAGAGCACCTTCTTCATAATGATAGATAAAATATTGATATGCGACGAGCTGATTCCTGGACCAACCCGCTTTCATGTTGAGGGGAGATCACTCGATAAGAAGCCGCAAGTACTGTTGATAGATGAGATGAACATAGAGAAATTCTTTAGCAAGCATAACATTCCAGCAAAGAAGAAGCTCCCTGGAGGGCAGCGGAATACGCAGAGGATGCGAAATTCGGGGAAACATCTGTAATATACTAGAACTGTTTCACAACCATTAGGACTAACGAGCTCTAGTGGAATAGAATAACTGTCGAGAAAAAGGATTGCTTCGAAAGTGGTGCATCACAGTAACGCCGAGATTGAAGGCATAATAGCAAGCTGGCTTTCACTTTTGATGCCAAACAATTAGCATTTTAGTATAAAATTTAAGAATTTGGATGAATGATTAAGTTTTAGATTGAAATACTCGTAAAATATATCAGAGCAGATTACAATTTTACTTCTCTAATCATAGCTCAACTTTTCTTGTTCTATGATAACCTTTTGTATGCAGCCTCCCCGACCAATTGCTTTAGATCATCGAGAGTCTCTACAGCATCCTGCTCTTCTTAGGCATCGGAAACAGCTTCAATAAGAGCTTTGCTGAATCGTTTTTTATAGATGAGAGCTACAAGTTGCTCGAGTTTGTCGAGCTTCTCAATTGATATCTACTTCATCTTATGCATAATCTGTTACTTTGGCAAGTTAGATACTGGGAAATATTTCGACTGCAACGCTCCCATACTCCTCGAGCTCCTGCCCCTCATTTGAAGATATTGGCTCTCTGATTCGATTTCGAATGCAATTAGTACTTAAGCATCAGTTCTAAATCTCGTATTGTAGCCATAGCTCTCATCACTACCGAGGATTAATATTCCATTTTACCATGATTAGATTTCCTCCAACGTTGCTTGAGTGATTCCCATTCTCACCTTGACCAGGTCCATTTACGTGGTCATGTCTCGAACAATAGGCTTCTCATGATCGTTACAAAAGATTATCAGAGGACTTCTGAGGCAGCATTCCTTTATTTCCTCCCTTAGTTTTGAGAGTCTATCATCAACACTTGAGCATACAAGGACTTCCCCTCCCTAATCTTGACTCAGTGAATGCACAAGTTCGTACTCACTTTTGAACTTCAGAACTTTGGGTGATATACACACTTGAGCAAGGATTCTCTGGATGCCTTAATCGCAAGTAGCGCTGAACATGTAGGACTTGCTCAACCCTAAATCCCAGAGACCATAAATTTTACCATCATAGTAGAGAAAGGGATGCTTCCACGCAATTTGATCGAATTCATCAATGATCAGAACATCGTAAAGCTTCTTAGTTTTGTAAAAGTTTTCTATAGTTTCTATCTGCAGCTAAATGCCTAGAGGTTGAAGAAACTTCTAGGTTTGTAATTTAAGGATTTTATCTGGAACAATGATAAGTACTTTCTTGCCATGTTGAATCCAATAACAAGCCAATAGCCCCTGAATACAAGTTTTTCCAGATGCAGTTGGCATTTAGACTTAGATGTTATTCTGTTGATGACTCAAAATTATTGCAGATATTGTCGATTAGTAAAATGAATGCTTGTAATCTTAACAAGTTTCCTACATTTATAGCGAGCATCTTGAAATTTCATCAATCGACACTAAGTGATCAGCATTCGCAGTTTTTGAAAACTCTTACCAAATTTAATGACTCTTGTTAACAATCTCAGATTAGGACTTTTAATTTTGAGAGCTAGAGTGTAGCTTACTGAGCTCAGACATCCACATTGCCTCATCCTGATCAAATATTTACTCTAGCTAGTCGAGTTCAAAGTCCTTCACAGATTAAAGCACCAATACTAGTCGCTCCAGTTGTAAGTTGATGTGCGGGCGCTTCGAGAGCATCGTGAGAAGAATTTGCCTCTGTGAAAATACCCCTATAAGCTCAGCCAGCATGCCTGAAGGGTTCTGCTTAACCTTCGTTAATGAAATCAAGGTAATCAGATCTTCTCTAAATAGCTTGTTGACCTTTTGTATTGCTGAGATGAAGTCATTGTAAAGAAAATTATTCTTGTTTTTGACGATTACATCCGCCTCTTTTTCATTGAACCCATTCTTGGCCAGAAACTATTTAAAGGTCTCCAGGCTTTCCGGAGAAGTGATGGTCTGCAGCGATGAAAGTGAATTTAGATCTAGCAATAGAGCTATCAACCCAATTGTAATCGGTTAGCTGCTATCCTTAAGGTGCCTGTTTATAGATGATGCCATCGTCCCTAAAATTGTTCTCTCCACTTCATCAAAAAGGTGAGTGTCAACGCTGTGGTTTAAATATGGATAGAGCGTGTGGATCAGAGTCTGACCTTCCAATGGCAACTCTATAATAGAGGTAGAGGCTGCTAAGTGGAACCTGAGAATCTGTGATTGGGAGTAACTCTTGAGTTCCCTCTCAATTTGTTAGATCTCCCTTGTTTGGAACAATTAGATTATATGCTTCTGTTGATGTTTAAGCTGACAATCAACACTGTCAACATAGAAGTCTTTATCTTGGATGAGGGACTGATTATATTTTTTTTTACCAAACTATGCTGAAACCCTTCATCAAGATCTGCAAAATGCTGAATGAGGAAGAATGATAATTTTGAAATATCATTTGAAGCTTAACTCGCTATCGTAGGGCTGCCGCATGAAGATTTGATTCTTGACTTTTGATTACTTTTGTTGGTTTTGAGCGGCACCTCTTATGCTGATCGTCTTTTATATAACTATGAGTCTTCCTTGATCTTTACTACGCCAAGAGCTCGCCTCAAAGATTATCTCTTGACTCGGATATAATTTTTTAATAGATCACTATCTAGCTCGTTTAGTGGGTATTCTGATAACTTTGGATGGTCTTGTATGTCTTTATAAGTTTTTTGATAGTTGTTAGTTATCAAGCCCAAAACCTTTCTGGACTCAGAACATGGCGCCTTAGGCTCAGGCTGATCATAGAACTATTTAAATTCAGAATAGGTTTTCTAGATTCTACTTAGATTTTCTTTTCATTTGTACTTTTAATCTCTTTTGTTGAGGTCTGCTGTTGATTTAGAGAGTCCTGACAGCGTAGACTTGGTGGTTGACAGCTTTGACTGAAATCGTGAATCATCACTATCGTACATTGATTCTGAAGAGTCGTTCATATTCAAATTAGGAATTTGTGATTTTTTATTTTTATAATTTAAATTCAAATCACTTAATCTGTAACTAAAACATCATGTATTATTAGAATTGATAAAAGGGGGGTGGTCAGACCCTAAATTTGACAACAAATTTTTTTCACAAAAATCACAAAAATGTCCCAAAAAATCACAATAATCACAGAAAATCACAAAAAATCACAGAAAATCACAAAAAATCACAGACTAAAAAAATCACATATTTTAAACATAAAATGATCACAGCCCCCCCCCCTACTTTTTTGAAAATCGATTATACATCTGATGTTTCCATATTCAGAAATATTATTTCGATTAAAATAGCTGTTTTTCTTATAGTTAAGGTGAGTATTAATATTTTATTTTTAATTGGCTATAGGTAATATCATCTGTGGAGATGAATTCCATTAAAAGATCATTCAACCAGTTTCAAATGAATGATAGCCAAGCTGAGGACAGCATCCTTAGGATCACCCCTCACGAGCTGGGCGGGAAGTTCAAGTCCAAGCTGGACATTTACACCTACCTTACAGAGATTCGTAACTTGTTAGCTCATAATACTCTATAGTTGGGTACTACATGCCACCAATCGACGGAGTCAACAGAGAATACCTGAGATTAATTTTTAAGGGAACCAAGAGACTTATGAAGATGGACTAGATCAAGATGGTGAAGGTGCCCAAGTATGATGAACTCTCGGTGAGACAGCTTTACATGCAAGTGTGTGACGACCAAGAGCTGAGCATCTACCTGCCTGATATGTCAGAGAAGTCCAAACCGATAGACAGGCAATACTTCTTCAATGTGCTCAACACGATTCAGTTAGAGTATCTCTCACACATTATCAACAAGTCAAGGGGAAACAGGAACAGCGCGGATGGTTCGGGATAGAAGAACAACTTCAACCTCATCTCTGACGATTGGTTCTCACAGCTAACCAGCCATCCCTTTATCTCAAGTATCTTACCCTACCTTAAACTTATTAAAATTTAGAAAAATCGGGGAGGACTATGCAGCTCTTGAAGGCTTCTACTAAACTAATGAAGGCCAGGAAACCTAAGCAGTCGTCCCAAAGTTTTGTCTCTTAAGCGGTTCAAGGGAATAGAGCATGCCTCAGCTAGCAAAGGGATTAGACCAAGTGATGGATCTAGGTTGATGGAGACAAACACCACAATGTTTGAGTCTCAATCCGACGCCGGCACTATGAACAACAACGCAATGAGATTTAACATTTGAGCATTTAAAAGCTTAATTTAAATTAACATCATAAATCAAACTTCAACATTTTCTTCCTGCATATTTCTCTTATAACTTCATCATCAATACTGCAGAATGCTTACTTCAAAACTCGCTTTGCATCAAACTTTTCATCTTGTCCGACTATCTTCATCTTTATCCTCTTGAATTAGTTCTTAAGTACCGAAAAATAATTCTCTATGAGGTTGTATTGAGGAGAGTATGGGGGAGTAAAAATGAGAGAGATTCCTAGCTCCTCGGTCAAAGCTTTGACCTTCTTAGTGTGATGCACTCTTAAGTTGTCAAGAACCACTGCAAGCTTATTTGTCAAGTTTTGTTCATGCAACCCAATGATGAAATCGTAAAACTTTTCAATGTCCACTGACCGATCATAATTGTAGTATATCCAGACCGCTGTCAGCAGACACTCCAGCTACTACCGCAATGCTCTTCGTGAATTGTAATTTGTCTTTCACCTCAATGTTTTGATATCGATTGCTGAACTCTTGCTTGAGATTGGTCGAGTATGTGAACATCACCTCGTCAATAAAAACTACTTTCCTTCCTTCTTGTAGTGCATCAGTTAGCTTGCTTCTCATTTCCTAAAATAGCTCTTGCGTTTTAAGATTTTAAGTTGGGCTCATGTACTTGCTCACTCAAATGAACTTTCTCTTAATTCCTTTTTCTTTATAGATTCTAGATAGTTTTGAGGGCGAGATTCTTTGCTCTGGGAACTTTCAATGGAACATGACACATCTCTCTCCTAAAGTCATTCCAGCCTACAGCTGCAAGGTAGATTAGTTTGTGAGAAATTCAATGTTATCCCCAGATAGCTTGGCAGCCTTCCATATTCCATTATCATCAATTGCTGATTAACTTGTGATTGTGCAAATACGTTTAACCAATGAGCAAGGAATGTTTGTAAGTTCACTTATTAATTAGTAGCTCAGATAGATTTCAGAATCTTTTTCTGGATCTAGGCATCTGTACCTGAGAAAAATTATTAATTCTTGTACGCTCGAGAAAGATTGGAATTAGTTCATTGTTTAGACGATTGTTGCTGAACCGTAGTTCTAGAGCTTTATTTGAATTCAAATTTAAAAGTCATTGTTATTAAGTAATTGCTACTACTTAATCAAGCAAGATAAATTCTAGTTGAAGGCAAAGGTACTGCAATCTAAAGCTTGGAGCAATTACAAAAGGTTTAGAGACACATTAAACTTCCTTTGCCCTATAGCCATTTTACTTTGACCTCACTAATATCAATGAAGCATTTCGATATCTTACATTTAAAAGGGAATATGCGAAGTCTTGAGATATTATTAGGATTCCTCCGATTCCTCCGCTTCCTCCGATTCCTCCGCTTCCTCCGCTTCCTCCGATTCCTCTGCTTCCTCCGCTTCCTCTTCTTCCTCCGCTTCATTGTAATTACCACTTGAATCATTCTCTTCATTATAAAATCATATCCGAACTAACTCAAGATTCCTCCGCTTCCTCCGATTCCTCCGCTTCTTCCGCTTCCTCCCATTCCTCTGATTCCTCCCATTCCTCCGCTTCCTCTTAGATCCTAATATCTTGATTTATCCTGATTATGGATGCTATTATAGTTGTGGCAACTCTATTCAATCCAAACTGGCAGAGTAAAGGAACAAAAACATTTTTTTAAAATCGAGTACCAAGACCCAATCATCGTTAATGAGCAAGGGTAGGAATAAATCCTTCTTTTTTATAGTAGACCCTTCATCGTATGATCAATGTTTTATTAGCGCCTGCTAACCTAGACTTTCTAGTCTAGAAATTTATCTAGATACCACGATTCAAATGCAATGGTTTTAAAGGGTTATTAAATACAGGCAGAAACGGGGAGCTGATAAGATAAAAATACTTAATTCTGAAACAAGTGAGATGGCCAACCTACTTGATTTTCTTCAAAGGTTCGAATAAGATCAATGCACCAGAAATCGGGAACATAGATTTAGTATGAGATCTTTCATAGTTATGAAAGTGAAACGTTGTTAATCATTTGTATATCAGCATGGTGGCAAGGCGAGAGGACGAGGATGGAGCATTCAAGCATCCGAGGTTATAATATTATTAGTTAGATGCTTTAAACTTTCGATTAAAAAACATTTACTTAAGTCTTTGATTATTATTTCTTTATCTTAAAATTCGCAAAATTTAGAGTAATTGCCTTCTAGACATATCTGAAGAAGTTAACCAATGGAGCGAGGACTCAAACAACAACAGACTGGAGATTAAATCTATAACATAATCAGTTATAGAGACACGGAAGCAGAGGATCATTAATCTGAGAGCCATTTCTACATATTTAATTATTTAAATATATTTATATAAATACTTGTGCAGATAATCAACACAAAGTCTAATGATTATATTTTTGCACAAACAATTTATATATTTAATTAAATCATAATATAATTAGTTTTGGTTATAATTAATTTAAATCTAAAATGCTAACTGCCACTAATTTATAATCATTTTTCTAATAAATTGAATTTTTATCAATAAGACTATATAAAGATTTATTAATCCGAATATATACTAAATTGAATATGTTAATAATATCCAATTCCTTATCTACATTAAGTACCACTTCTTAAAAACTATTCTTGCATATTTCTGCTTCCTTTCTAGATTATAACTAACCCAAGATAATGTTTTTTCTGTTTTCTGTAATTAATATTAATTTGTTGCCTTACTTAAGTTTTTATCCTATTTCCTAACTTTAACTTTTAAGGTGAGTATACTATTTTTTAATTAAATATAAAATGAGGTTAATTTTATTGGGCAATAGGAAATAATAAGATGAAAAAATAATTTAATAAGTTATGAGTTTAAAGACTAAGCTATTCTAAAGTAGGTGATTGTATATAAAACCCATCTTGTGTTTTCATAGGTAAATTTATATTAGAGTAGCCCTAACTGCTTATATTCGTCATTTAATTAGAATTTGGAGATAAAAGTAACAAATTAGTCATGCTCTTTGAATGATTTTGATTAGGAGGTTGCATATATTGATGTTACTGTGATTGAAGGAAATAGTTATTTGTTTCTATGTTGATATATTGAAAATGCTGCTTGCTCTTGAAAGGTTTATTAACATACTGTTACCACTTTGGATATTCGGCATTGTTAATTAAATACTTGGGTGGGAGAGACTGTCAGTTTAATCTGAAGTATGAGCTCTATCTATTTTATTAAGCTGTTGAATGCTATTTAAAGGGAGCCGGTCTGGAGAAATTTTTAAAGTAACTAGTTTTCGACAATTTAAATTGGGAAAGCTTGTTAGAATTTTATGTGTCGTTATTATTCTGTCTGAATTCAACTCTCTTCGATGGCTTTATTCGGAATATATTATATTATTAGATAAATTAAAATCCTTAATCTCCACCAGTTTGATATTGACTTTCGATTTCCTAAACTCCCTCACTCATCTCGCTTAGTAGTAGCTTTCTATCATTAATTACTTAATCGATAGTTTTGATTTCTCTTGGCATGTGTGTCAATCTATCACCAGCCTAGCCCCCTCCTCCTAAAACCGCCAGAAATTACTTTTCATTATCATTTAAATTTTTCATTTAACTGAGCGAGCTTTCAATATTTGAACCATTTGAGAAAGTCTATCTGAATTTATCTTCTTATCTCGATCTAGCAGCATCTATTTTATAGGATATATCTCTGGATTTATTATATCAAGATATTTCATCAAATTGCCTCTGCTGCCAGAATTTGTCATTGAATATTGTTTGATTTGCGTTTTAAGCGTTTAGTTTCATTTCTCTAGGACTGCTAACTTAATACTAGATATTAATAGATTTTATTTAATCATATAAAGTTCAGATTAAGATATTTTAAACTAATATATGATACTTAATAAAAATAATACTTCTTTTGTTTTTCTCTTATTATTTCACTGGGTTACTTCAGATGATGTCAGAGAGTACCAAAGTGAGACTTTTGAGAACCTCCTCCTCCCTGATTTTTATTGAGAGTTTTATCGAAGGACAACTGATTATGTAAATTCAAATTTTTAGAAGACAATTTCAGTTTCATTAGTTAAGTTTATCTTAAAAATAGGTCTTGAATTTATTTTTTAATATTTAGCAATAATTTGGAATAGCCTTATAAATTTCATAAAAAAATCTTATTATTAAGATATTTGATGGGAATTTTAACTTAAAGTTAATAGTGGGATTATATAAGAAGGAGACATTAGGTTATTTTAGATTGATTAATTTGTATCAAGCAGTGTATTTTATTGAATAAGTTAATAATTTATAAAAAATATGGTCAAATCATATTACTACTATATATTACTATATCCCTATTTTATTGCTATTAAATTGTTAATAATTCAGGTTTGACACTTATCTCTTTGCTGGCTTACAGTGGCATCAATCCATCAGGATCAATGCTATTCTAATTATATTATTCCTCAAACTATTATTGATATAAATCCCATTTTAATAATTATTTGTGCTGTTTTTTTATCTATTTTTAAACTTATTAATCCACTCCTCAATCTCCTATCTAAGTTATTCCTCCCGTATAATAGAATTTTTAATGTCTTAATCACTGAATAGCGTATTATTGTTGTTATTTTATGTGCTTTATATAATATTTGTGAGTGTCTGATCTTTTTAACCTCCAGCAGCGTTGCTCTAACTGAAGCTGGAATTATATGTCCTCCTTCTTTTTTATGTGGTATTACTAAGTTTTAGTTTTTTCTAGATTATTTTTATTCTAATTAATTTGATCTTTGTGGTGTCTATTTCTATATAATAATTTAATTATACTTTTTAGAGATAGAAGAATAAGTACTTTTCATTTCATGAAGGAGGTAATGACTTTGCAACTTTACTACTGTCACTTATAGATTTAGTTTTTTTTCATTTTAAATTAGTTATAGAATTAATTAATAATTTGATTAATGAAGGAATGAATCAAGTAAGTTAATTTTATCTTAGAATTTCTAATTAATTTGTAAAAAATTTTATAAAAAGAATGATTTATAAAGAAATAATTAATAATAATCAAATAGCTTAAACCAAATGCCCATCTCCACGATAAAAAACTAATACAACTATATCGTTGTATAATTTCTGCAATCTTTATAAATCTGCTTAATCATAGTGCACGCTAATTTAATTCATTTTACTTTTATGTATTATTAATAATTCTTGATAGTATGATCTGTTTCTTATTATATCACAATTATATTTTCACTCGAGATTCCGGGTAAATCTATCATGCTTACTTTATGTTACATATTAACATTATTTTTGTTAAGTTATTACTGATTATTAGAATAAAATTGAGAAATTACTTATGAGTAAAACACATTTATGTGAAAAGCTGCCTCAAACTAATAATTTTCTCATTATCAATGCTATTTTATTGAAGTGAAGTAGTTAATCAATTTCAAATGTGGAAGAAGTCTTCCTAAAACTAAACTGTTATCTTCTTAGTATGAAGTAAAAGCAACTTATTCATCGTTATCTCTCGAAAATAAGGCATGTTATTATTTCAGTTATTTATTTTATGGGTATGCGTAGCTAAAATCTAAAATAGGAAACATAAGCTTTTTTGAATTTTTCTTAGATTAAGCTAGAAAATTTTACACTTCATTTTCTACGTTTGAAAATAGCTAATGTGTCATTTAAGCTTTCATAAGCCCAATATCCATACCTACTTTTAAAAGCTTTTTCTTGTCTAAGAATGGTAGAAAATTAGGAACATAATCCTTGACTATGGTATTAAACGATTCTGCTTAAGACTTGTCTAAATCTAATTTTTTAGCCAACAAGATACTTTCTCATAGTTAATCAATGCCAAATCTCTGGTGACTTCTCCTACGTATCTTCTTTCAGAATCATAGCTGATAATTAAGTCTTTTTTTTATTAAGAAAGTTTTTTCAAGTTTTAGAAGTAATACGCTATTTTATGAGCCAAATTAAAAGAATCACCGATTCCTGTATTCATTCCAAAGCCTCCACTAGGAGCATGGGCTGATACACCAACTAAAAATACTCTAGAAATTTCTGGTGAAGTTGCTGAAGGATTAGTTTTATTTAAATATGAGGAAGAATCTACTCCTTCCATATTCCACCCATTAACATTCCTCAAGTCAATGTGAATGTTTTTTATTTCTTATTTATCTCTCAGTTCATCTGAGAGGATAGACTGCAATAAAATTATAATGAAGTCTTTCTTTGATTGGGCAGAAATCGAAATAAAATAATAAAGTTTCATTAATTCTTCACTAATCAATATATAAACATGCTTTAAGGATTATTTCATGCATCATTTTATTTTATTAAGTTTAGGATTATAATTAGTATTACTTTCATTATTTATTATAGAAACAACTTAAACACAATAAAACTAGCCATCAGATGCCTTTTTAGAATGCAAATCTGAATACTTGCAATAACTATTAACAATAATTGATAATAAAACCTATGTGAAACATGTCCTGTCATATAAATTCTTGCAAAACTTAAACGAATACCTAATAGTAAATTCGGAGATCAATTTTGATTAAATTAAAGAGAAGATATTAGAGTTTAGTGATAGGGAGAGAAACACTGGATTTAAGGAATGTTCTGAGTTAATAGAGATCCTGTAAACTTAGTTCATACTTTATAATTATATATGGATAGTTATTTATATTGTGAGAGTTTACAGCATATATAAATGAATAGTGGAAAATAGATCTATAAAGATAAGTCATTTATTTATACATTTGAGAATCAGTTGCTGGTACAAGTGTTTATACTTTATATGTTGCAGAGACTAAGGCACCTTTGATAATAGGAGGACCACTCCCAGAAACTGAAATGGATGCACTGTTTAATAAAAATTAATAATTATAAGATAAATTGTTAGCTTATTTTGAGAAAGGCAGTGAACAAGTTTACCTTTTGATTTTATTTTATAAATATAATATTAAAGACTATTTAAATACCTAAAGACACAATTCTTAGTTATATTCTATGCAATTGAAGCACTGCTCGATCAAAAAATGTACTAGACAGATACAAATAGGATAATTAAAAAATCTTTTAAGAATTAGATTTATGGAGAGCCCGATTTTACTATCTTCATGATTAGTAAAATAATAGAATTATTAGTGTAATACTAACAAATTCATTATTTATATTTAGCTGACATCAATGTGTGGCTCATCTTAAAGATAAATCATTAAATTGGTATGAATCCTAAATTAATGAATTTGAGCAAGATTATGAAGCTTAAGCAGCTGTCTCCTCAGACAATGTAAATAGCTCCCTAAAAAACAAATACTTTACTTTAATAATTTATTGCTTTAATTTTATACATATTCATTGATTATTTCTATGAAAATACGTGAACTTGTTAATTGAACAATCCTACTGTTACTTAAATGTCTATAAATATAAACATTCCAAAGCTTGTATTAAGAAGCAATGACTCTCTTAAACTTAAATCTCAAGTTAACTGGCAGACTAGGGAGACGTACAAAATATCAAGAATTTGATATTGCTCAATTAGTTTTAGACGTCGAAAATAGAGAGGTTTAAATTATAAAAGCACCACACGTGGAGGAATAAAAGATTGATACTTCGATTAAGAAAAGTGCTTACGAAGATGTTGAAGGAGTAGGCATCGAGGAAGCTGGGCTTGAGGAAGAAAGAAAAGAGCAGAATGTCAAGCTAGAAGAAGACACTATTCTTTATGAAACCCCAACAATTACAGATCCACTTGGTGACTTTAAGAAACGCATTCTCACTCCAGAGGATCAATTAGTCATTCAAGCATATGTTAATTATGCAACTAAAACTCACCCTAAAGATGAAACTAGAATGGGACTACTCAGACCATATATTAACACATGCCTAGAAAACTCAAGTAATTGGCTTGTTTACTATACTGTTCTATTACAGATTTCTAGAAACGAAATGTAGAGAACAAAAACTACTGAACTACATAAATAATTAATTACTTTATTTATTTATTGATAATGTGCACTACTTCAACTTTAGACTATGATCGATTTATACAGAGACAAAGAACCTTATCTGGGAATTACTTCGCATCTGGTTATCCCCTTTTATGGCATTTATAAAAAGAACGAGCAAGAGCTTATGAGAAAATAGGAGTTTACGTGAGTGCTTATGAGCTACTTAAAGAAGTTGAATTGTATGAAAATTGCATTTTGAGTATGTTTATGGCAGGTAGACCTACACTCACAGAAGAATTAGCTAATGAAACGTTATTGAAGTCACACATTTATCAAATGCATCTATCTTTAAAATATTAAATTAGATTATCAACTTAAATTGATTGTATCCTTTGTCTTTTAGGAGACATAAAGAAAGATATTACTTATTATGAGAAAGCATGGGAGGTATCAAATCATAAATTTGCAAGAGCCATGAGAAGTATGGCAAGAATCCAGTATTTATAAGGTGAATTCCTAAAGAGTGTAGAAAGTTATGAGAAAGCCTTTTCAATCAGCAGACTCTATCCTGATTCTTTGTTCACTCTCGGATGTGCCTACATGAGATTCGAAGACCTAAAACAAGCTATATTTGCATTTGGTACATCAGTATCAATTGATGAATCTAACTGTGAAGCATGATAATTAATTAATATATAAAATATTATATTTATTTTATAGGCAATATCTCTACATATTAATTGTGATTAGATAGATATAACGAGGCAGTTATGTGTTTGGAATAGCCTCTCAAGCATAATCGTAAAACTGTAAAATATGGGAAAATTATATTATTTTGAGTATATCTATATATATCACTTTATTACTAGTATCTAATATTTATTTGAGTTGAGTATTGAGACATTGAAGTTCTTTAAAGCAGTAAGCGCAGTCAAAGAACTTATGCATGTTGATATGACCGAAAGATTAAACGTAAATCTTATGTATAAGATCTATGATGTATTCCTCAAGAATTATATTGCAAGATAGGATGTAACATTTAAATTAATATTATTAAACTCTTCGAAGCTATTTAATAATTATTTATGTCAAACCAGAGAGAGAGTATACAGTAGCAAAGAGACAACTGTATTCTTTCTTTAATGAATACACATAAAAGTTGGCTAAGGACTGGTAGGTATGGAGACTAATTGGAAGAATAAAGGGCATCTTGAAGGAAGGTCATGAGACTGTTTAGGAGCTTAGGTAGAAAGAAATTAGAGCTTTAATGAATATAAACTGGGAAAATGAAATGTAAGTAAACTTATATAGACTATTCATTAATTTGTATATTTTCGGAATTTTAATGGAGTTTAACAATTATAAATAGTGGCTTATGCGAGAAAGTTGGAGAGAAGTTTAAATGAGTTCCTTAAAATGAGGGTTAATGGCGTCATCACAAATGAAGAGTGAGTTTTTGCAAGAAATACCGTTTAGACTATAGAGTAGTGCCTGCTAAGAAAATCAACAGTTGAGATTGATTGAAATTAGTTAATAATCAATATTATATATCAAATTAAAAATAAATTTAATTTTAGTCTTACTAAGCTAAATTATGAAATTATTAAATTCTTTTCAAATTAAAATAAATTTTTAAACTATTTTTCTGCAAAGTATATATTAATAACCTTTACCTTCTTATTGATTTTACTTTGTTTATTTTTTTTGCTTCATTTTTACAAGATTTTGAATTTCCTCACCATAGCAGCGTAGTCGCGATGCAAATCATCATAAATTTCTTATTATTTCCAAAGTGCGATATTCTTTGAAAAATGCTTTTTCTCCCCATTTTCTTATGTAAAAGTCATCTGGTATAATATAAAAAATAAATTATACTCCTGTTTACTGAATATTATTAGAGAAAGTCTTAATCTACTTTCGGTTCTCTGTTTAACTTTTAACCAAGAAATATTAATTTTCTTCAATGTCTTTATCAACATCTTTAAGCATCTAGCACTAATTAAATTTATGCGAGAAACATAGCGTATGGATTTGTAATTTTTATTTCACTAATTTTGTTGCTTTATATCAAATTTAGTCATTAATTCATCGATCTTTTATTTCTAAAGTTTTTCCATTAAATATTCTCTTAATTTCGAGCCAACTTTCCCGTTAGATGTAAATTATCTAATCTATGTTTTAGACGATATTGATTGACCGAGCATTTGAAAAACTGCTGAATTTTAAAACGAAATAAATAACCGGCTTAGGCGAGTGTGTAGTATTTAATTCACTTTTGAAGGCTTTGCCTTTAAGAGACTTATTTCTTGGGAATAAAATAAAAATTGAAGGGGATAGCTGTGGTGAAGGACTATAAGTTTCCATTGTAGCTTGTCTTTTTTTAAATTCCTAATTTATCAAGTGCCATTTATTGAACTTTTTCTCTTTAAGCATGCTAAGCTTCATCTCTATTTCTTCATGCTCTTTCAATATCTGTAAATATAACTTTTTCACGTCTTGCAACTTAATGTCATTATGATTTCGTTTCTCATCGAATATTGGTAAAACTGTATGCTCTTGACTTAATACTTAGTAAGTATATAATTGATTATTTTCCTATGAGTCAAATCGATGGCTCTCATATTTTTATCAACATATCCTCCCTTAGATGCCTCTTATTTCTAGTATAGGATCTCTCTTGCATACTATTCATCCAGTAGTTATTAATACTACAGAGAATTCTTATCTACTATTGTTTTATCATTTTGCATAAAATAATCAAATTCATGCTGATAGGTCCCTCTCAAATTGTGTTTTATCCATTTGTTAACTTTTGATACATTTTTATGCAGCAGCTTCTTAAGATTATTCATTTTAATCTGATCTGAAATAAATAGCTGTTTCTCCATTTAAAGGACTCCCCTATCTGACTTATTCAGTATATCCTTAGGATATAGCTTAAACTTCTAAATAAGGTTTAACTTTTCTTGTAAAGGTTAATTTCTGAGTTGATCCTTTTTTGGGATTGATCTCTTACTTTCTTCTTCAAAAAGATGAACATGATCTTTAGCTATGCCTGCTAAATCTGGATTTTTCCTGAGATATTCGGTTTTCACTTTATGATTAAAATTTAATTAATATTTATCGTGTTTGAACATAGTAATAAGGGATTTTAGGTTGTTTCATTTAGCTACTTTCAAAGGGCTTTCTTGTCTTGACTCAGCCTTGGAGATATTTATGAGAGAGCTGTTAAATTTTACGTTAATTTGGAGCCAAAATTTTTGTGATTCTAAGATTTGATGTTTACATGTCGTAATCTGTTTACAGATAACTTTTACCAATTTATATATTATTGCTGCTTTCAACTGATGGTGTGTAATTAAGTAATTTTATAGTCTAATGTTTTAGATTATCTTAATCCTCAATTCTTAATGAGTTTTTGTTATTTCAAATTTATTTAAAAAATATTTGAAAATTAAATTTCAAATGCCCTTTTCAAGAGTTACTTAACTATTTTTAATAATTTAGACAAGTTAAAGTATTAACATTTTTAGAATATTTAATATAATTTGGAGAAAAAAATTACAAACAAGAAATAAAAATAAAGAAATTCTTTATAGATTATTATTCTTAATATTCAAGAAATAAGAGTTATTAAAAAGAAGTTTAAAATATTTTAATGCTGTGATCTATTTGTTTAATTGACTGAATCTATGATTTTATAAATTTATATATAACTACCTTTTATAGATCCAAATGTAAATTATACTATTATAATATTGGGAATTTACTATCAGATTTAAACTCCTCTTCTGTCTACAATTCTTGAGAATCAATAGTGTTTACATTTAACATTTACTTTCTCATTGCTTCCCTTATTTTTGGCGGTAGATTCATAATTTCTTTTAAAGTCATTCTTCTCTTAGATTTTTCTTATGCTTCTTATGCTGGATCAATTACATTTATAGTAGGGAAATCCGTATTTTTTAAGCTTAATTTTTATAGTTTTTAATTCAAGTTTTATTCTATTTAATGATCCATAGATATATGATAAAATATTAATCATAAAAAAAGGAGATAAGTTTGATTTTATCCCAATTACTAATATTAATATATATATATAGTTCAATTGCAGAGGCATAATTTACTTTATGTAGTGAATTAAATTTTATTGAAAATGAAATAATATATTATAGTGAATAAACTTCTCGTAAGTTCTGATGAGAAATATGACACAATTTGTTCAACTATATATTGATTTTTTATATGTATTTAATTTAATTTTATGCAATTTTAATAATAAATAATTTAAATTTGATTAAATCTTTCTGAATTAATTTGTGTTATGAATCATATTAATTAATTGAGTGCTTTTATGCTAGTTTAATTATTTTTTCTCATTAATTTAAAATTACCTGTTGTTCAACTGATTTAATTAATGCTAAAGGATAAATGATATAATATTAATAAATTAAATTTCTTGAAATATATATTAATTACTCTCGAATAATCAATAAATATATATTAAAAGCTATTCTGTTTGAAACTCACGATAATCTACCATTAAACTAATCCACTTGATGCAAGTAGATAATTGATTTTAGTTGAAATAAATCAAAAAGATCTATTAGGTAGTAACTTTATGCTCATCATTATCATATAAAATTTATCAATTAATTATAATGAATTAAATTTTAGTTTCCTATCGATTATTAATCAATCTTCCATCTTATGTTTCAAATTATACTTAATTGTAATAATTTTATCTCCTTAAATCTTTTCTATCTCAGCACTATAACTTAATATCAATTTCTTCTTCAATAAGACTTTTCCTCTATAAACTCTATAACTCATATCTGAATTTGAGAGTTTCGTGGATCATATCAATTTTTTAAATTTAATTATTTCGCTTAATTTTTTCAGTTTCTACTCCTCTAATTTTCATAACTTCCACCATCTTGTTATACTCTTCTTTCCTTAAATAAATCAGCGCGCGTGTCCATCCTCAAATTTAATGTTTTATCTTTGCTCACGTTTGATTAATTATTTCCAAAATTACTGCTTAACTACCCCTTTTAAGGTACTAAATTTCATATTAAAGAACTTGCTTTTTCTCTGTCTCCTTCGAGCATTCCATTCTTTTACTAGTATAGCTATAAATAGGGTTTATTTTCAATGTTATTTTAAATTTTCGTCATGTTTAAATTTTCTGGTAGAGCGTTCTTTCTCTCAGAATTCTTGAGAAGAGCTTCTTACTTTTTCTTAGACTGTTTAACATCGAATACTGCTGCATTTTGTGGTTTCTAATTTGCAGCTAGAGTTTGCTTTAAATTATAGGCATCATTTAAATATATATATATATATATTATATATATATATAAGATATTTTTAATCCTATAAAGTATCTTATGTTTTATCATCTTTGGTGGTATACTATGTTTTCATAGGTATTGATTAGTTACCATTAAAGAATGTTTGTGTGTTAATATTGATGGAACTTGATGAGGTTTATTATTATAATTAAACAGAAGACTGTGAGGAGTTGTTATTTGGAGATGACTGGATCTATAGTCTGAAGGCTCTGCTTAATTTAGAAACTTGCTTATTGTTTTAGTATAAATTTTATTGAGAAAAGCTGCTTCGCTCATCTATTGATGGTAATTAAAGAGTGCTAGATTACCTGGATTATCGTCCTTAATTTGTTAGATTTTACATTATTCATTTAAAAATTACTTTTGTAAATTTAAATTCTTAAGATTTTACTAAGGCAAGCTAATCTGCAAATCACCCTTTATAATGGTTAATTAGATATATTAGTCCCAAGCAGATTTCTCTAACTATTTAATTTATTTTATTGACCCCGCTACTATATTTCTGTTCCTTTGCCTCAATTAAATATTTTCGAAGGTGACAAATTAATGTTTGAGTTAGCAGATTAATATCAATAAATAATCTATATTATCTAAAAATTTATTTAAATAAATAAGATTTCGAAGTTAAATCTAAGTAGCTAGGTAAATATTATCAATTTTCAATTTTTGTTAATTAGAGATTTGTATATTTATTAAATCTTGTAATACATTAAAAAAATTTAAAGCTGTTATTAAATACTTTGTCTATTTTATTATGTCTCAATAATATCAGAATGAGTTTTTATTATATTAAGTGATTCCGCTAATTAAATTAAATTAAAATTCATTTCTTGTTTGTGGGGGGATTGGACTGTTAACATAGCATTCTTGATTATGTCATCTATAGTTTGTGGATGCAAGGCTCTCTATAAGTGGCTATATCCTTGTTTAAGTTCTAATTTATGCATCAATCTTAGCTTATCAATCACAATATCTTAAGCAATCTAATACTCTGTTTCAATCAATTCTCTTCTCTTAAACTTAATTTTTCTATTTGATAAGCTAAGATTTATTGTAAGAGCGTATCTAAAGACTTCTCAATCTATATCTTTCACTTCCGCTTTCTTTAACTCTATAGTAGTGATAAGTTGCTTACAGGCTTGTAATATCAATGGTGGTTTTAATTTCAATACAGGGATTGAGTCAGTCAAAAGTTTGTAGAAAACATTGTAATTTGTGAGAGAAATATCATTCAACAAATCTTGATTGATATTAGCTGCAGCAAGTTAAAGAGTGATCAGCTTTATTTCAGAGGATTTCTAGTTGTCTAAGAAGCTCGCAAATTGCTTTTATCTCTAGGCATGCATCAATTCAGAAATAAATTTACTTATATGAATTCAAAATAAGAGATTGTAAAGAAAGTTAAAAGTTAGTTCAAATTTAATTTTGAATATGGCAACAAACCCTTATTATCCAAATTCGTACTTGCAAAGTAATAATAATCGTAATAAAATAAGATAAAAATCTAAAGTATATTAAATAAATTAAAAAAATTAATGAGTTACCTCCAATTAAAATATATAATTTAAGTGAAATTTTTGCAACTTTTTACTTTGGGGAATTCCATTAGCAAAATATATCATTTTATATTATAATCACTGTTAGAGAACCAATAGTTACTCTTATTTGTATATACAAAATCGCCCTATAAATTTATGAATTAAATTAAATAAACTATTTCTATATTAATACTTGTTAGATTCACAAACTATAAAAAGTAAATTTAATATTTATATTAATTATATTTATCAATATTAATATTAATAGATAACTCAGTTTAGATGAAGCCTCTCTCTTCAATTCAGTATCAGTAATAAACATGGTAACTATTAATAACTGAATCTAACATATATTTAGCTAAGGATGATTCTATGAGAGAGAGCAACTCAGTATTACGAAAAGCTGAGAATCATGCAATCAGTCTTAGAAAATCAAGAAGTCATGAGATTTTAACCAAGAAACGCCAAGCAATATAATCCACTTTACAAAGCTAGAAGAACCAACCAAGTTATCCTTAGTCTTCTTTTGAGTAGGTAAGTCAAAATAAAAATAATAATGATTAAATTAGACTCAAAGAAAATCAGCAACCAAATTAGGGATTAATTAACTACAACTTTTAGTCATAGAATAATCCTTTCAATTAATAAGAAATGCAAATCAGATAGTTAAATTAGATATAGAACTCATAATCCTTTTAAGAAAACACTTAATTAGTAAGCCAAATTCCATTTTATATTTATATTAGGATGCTTATCTTATCAGATTTAACCAAGGAGTAATGAGTGAGGATTACTCAGAAATATAAAGCTTGTTTGAAAGTCTTGTGAATATAATTACAATCGAATATAATCCACAAGATATAAAGAACATTAAATTTTAACTATTTTTTCCAACATT
>ARYC01001421.1:0-17685 GCA_000711775.1 Oxytricha trifallax | reverse complement strand
TTTAAATTAGTCTTATAAAATGGAACATTAAAGTCAATCACTCTCTTAATGCGATTGACTGCCTTGTAAGATATTCCGTTCTTTTTATATATGTTCGCTAGAGATTAAGCAGATATATGAAGCTCAGGAAATTGGCGATGAGACATCACAGCCCGCTAGGCCAGAGAGAAATGAGCCCAGTATTTAAGAGTCTTATCCTTAATAAGATATTCAATATGATGCTGCTAAAATTTTAAGGGTCTCTAAGGCTTAGAATTAAGATGATATCTCTTTAAATTCAATGCTAATAGACAGTGAGACCTCACAGTAGCAGGAGATTTATGGATTAGCCTTGCTATAGACGTGTAATTAAGGATAGGCTTGAGTTTATCATTATATTCATCACATCCATAACGCAACTTAAACAATAAATCTATAGACTCACTGTCATAAACAGACCCCAAACCTCGCATATAATCACTTAAATTACTAATATTTAAACATTAAACCCCTACATAAACCCTATTAAAACCCTAATAAAATATCCATCAATAGTCTACTTTTATCAATAAAAAACTCAATCAAACTACTGAAAGGATTTTGGGGTTTTGAATGTGACAAGTATTTCAGAGTATTGTCATTAATAAGATAGTCAAAATTATGCTGCAATAACTTTAAGGATCTCATAGCCTGATATGGAAATTGCTATCTTTTCAGATTCAAGGGTAACAAGCAGTGAGATCTTCCCAGTAGCATGGAATTTGTGAAGCAGCCTTGGCATAGAAGTGTAATTTAATAGAGGTTTAAGTTATTCACTATAATCATCACATCTAAAACGTAACTAAAACAGCAGATTTATATGCTCATTGTCATATAATGACCCCAAATTTCGCATTAAATTATAAAATTAATTACATTTATATCCCAATCCCCTACATAAACCCTATAAAAACCCTAATAAATTATGTCTAAATAGTCTACTTTTATCAATGAAAAACTCAATCAAACTACTGAAATGGTTTTGGGGTTTTGAATATAATCACAGATAATAGCACATCTATATAAATTTATAATCCTCCCAATCAGGTCTAAGTTAGTATTCTCTGGTACTTGCCAATCTAAATGCATCTCCAGGTTTTTCGGCTTATCTAATCTTTTCCTAATATTCAGGAAAATCAGGGAATTTCTGAGCTTGGAAATAGTGCTCACTTGTTGGCCAAATTTTTCCTTCTAATTCTATTGGAGCGTCAAAAAAGTTCCCAAACTCAGAATGATAATATATTAATAGAAATTATACATCCAAAAGTAATTATGAAAACTCATTCTCGGTTAAGTAACATAAAATCATGAATAAATTATTTTGATTTTATAATGATCCATAGTATGATTGTAGAACATCAATAAATTATCTCCCTTGGGATAGTAGTACTTCTGCCTTAATTCATTTTTGTTTTAAATCACTTCAAGCAAGGGATCCTGTGGCTTCTCCTCAAGATATTTAAATGCTACTTTTGGATGTGGCTGTTCTTTTATTTCTTCATTTGGTTTAGTCTTTCCATTTTTGATTTAGTTTTATATTTCTGTTCAATAAATACTTTATAATTAAATTCAACTAACAATACTTATATACTTATTTAATCTAGTCAAATCAACTAATTTTATCGAATAATTTTACATACTTTTCCAATTAAGAACCATATAAGAATATAAATATTTATATCTTAAAAGAAATAAAATTTGCTTAAAGTACAATTTAATGCAAATAAATTGAAATTGAAATTGTAATATAAATTCATATTGAATTTGTCATACTTATAGTGATTGAAAAATATAAGCTATTTACTTTATATGTGCATAGCTGTTGTTTGTTAGTTGAAAAGATATTGCTCAGTAATCATGATTCATGATTCCTAAGCTAATAAATTAATTATTTCTTCAGAAATATTCTGGTGCTGGATGATTGAATACTGAGTAATTTTGGGGTTTAAAATTTCCAAGTTTAACATTCATAAGTAAAGTATTTATTTTAAATGACCAATTTTATTGCACTTTTGCTATATAGTTTGAAAATTCATCATCATTTTCGAGTGACTTCCAGTTTAATATCGATTGCACTCTATCTACGTAGCATTCCCATAGCTAGAACTTTTCCTATTCTGGCTCTATTATCTCTTTGATCAAGTCTAAAAAAATAAATAATTTAAGATTTGCATTTCTAAATTGAAATCGATCTTACAAAGAGGTTGTATCATCGTTTCATAGAGTTCCTTCATTTTGTCATTATAACTCATTTTCTTGAAGAACCCTAGATTTTGCTCTTTGTACATATCCACGTGGTGATCTCATAGGAAGAGGACAAAGTTTCCAATTGCATCTACGTAACCAATAGTAAATTCACGTTTCATGTTTAGCATTTAAATCAAAGACAGTTGCATTTGAGGGAGCCCAGAGACAGGCATGAGCTAACTTATGTTGAATTCCTTCACTTATTCTACAAGTTAAAAATTTAAACTAAGATTTTAAGTGTTTACAAAGATGTTTATTTTTGCTGTTTGCGAGCAGAGATTTCCTTCTTTGATTTTCTTGATTCTCTGGCGAATCATTATCTTATAGTTTTTAGGCTATTTATTGTTAGATATCTAGCAGAACTTATTCAGAGTGGGATTGAATAGCTTCTTGATAAATGGTGGGAGTTTGTTTGTTTTTGAGATTTGGCTTATAGTTATTTAATGGCTTATATGGTAAATGCCAATGGCTTTCGATAAACTTCTGTTTTTCAATTAGATCCTAAATTTAAAATAAAATTTTGGTATTTGTACGCTTATTATACAAAATAAATTAAATTATTATAAAAGTTAATTTCACTTTTTATATTTACTTAAAATCACTATTCCATATCCTTTTAAAGCAAACCTTATTTACTGAATAAATATACTTTTAACTAGAAATTTTAATGAGCTCTAATGAAATTACTTGAGAGATACTAAAAACTGTTGTTAAAAACTCTTGTATAATATTGATAATTGTAATGGCTTAAATAATTATCAAATACATTTTGTTTAATAATTATTTTTCGTCAATTAATTATTAAACTATTTAAATAAATTTTAAACAACCCATCATAAATTTACACAAAATGCTTACATCAATCTATTTAACTTCCATGAAAGTCTTTAGCAATGTATATTTCTCATTCATACTAATTCTCTGACTAATATTCTGCTCATCGAATGAATTAATGTCTATTATAATTGGCTATGGCTTGTTCACATCTTCGTCAAATTGAGGAAGCAACGACTCTATATGCTATTGCACAGCCTCTAATGGATCATTTCTTGAGAAGAATCCTTTACCCTAATTAGCAACAATGGCATCTCCATCCTATTTGATCTGTTTGACTTCCTATAAAAGTTCTTTCTTTATTTTTTGCTGATTTGCCTAGCGATGTCTCTTTGAAGGACTCTGGACTGTTCTATAATCAGACACCAAGTTACTCCAGTTAATTCTATCTATATTTGAAGACAATGTATTTTGTTAGTGATTTGTCAAAGATTGAAAGGCATTTTGGTCTGTGTCCTTCATGAACATATAAAAAATCAAAATTTATAAAAATCATCAATAAAGTTATTATACTGTGGTGATCAAATCGAATGTGCTCATTCAAATATTTTTAACCTTCATCAAACTCATCGACCATTTCTGAGGTGCACAAATGATCCTCAATCTCAGTTATCTTTTAGGGATGCTTATAATATTTATCTTAACTATCTTGATATTGTAACTAGTGCAACTGAGAAGTTGATTATAAATTTGAAGCAGATGAATTTTTCCCAAGCCCTCCAAGTGACTAAAACATTTCTGAATTGGCACTCATTGACTTTTAAATAGTTTTCTTCGTGTATGAACCCGAAGAATTGTTTCTTATCATGTTTCTGTCGCTTTCATCAGATCCAATACCATATGAAGTGGCCATATCATCCATATTAGCATTTAATCCATGTCCCAATAATTGGTGCTTCAAAGAAAAATCTTCCTTTTTAGCTCCCTTATTTCCACTACTGTTCTTAGAATTCTCTATAAGTGGTGATTTGAATACTTTCAGTTAAGCTGAATTTCTATTTTCCTATCTATGATTTATCCCACTTTGGATTGGTCCTCCAACAGTAGGAGCATACTTATTCATATTTCCAGCACCAATGAATCTCTGCTATTAATTTTACTATGCTATTCCCTTGAATGACTGTTAATTATTCATGCTTCTTCCACTAAATATGCTTTAAGTATTTTTCCCAGTTCTGGGAGATGGATCGAAAATAAATTATTATTGATGATTATTGTTATATGGCATGCCTCCAATCCCTGCGTGTGTCTACTGATTATTAAGTTTCTTTGGGAATTACGGAATTTGGATGTTAATTTTTGACTCTTCACTTATATTGTAATTTCTTTCCTGACGAGTGGCACTATTTCCTATCCCTCCTGACACACCATTATCTGATTATATATTTCCACCGCTTGAAGGAGAAAACTAGCTGTCTGAGTAGGACCTGCAATTTTAGTATTCAGCTGATGATTATGAATTTTAGTTGTTATGCTTAAATTATAAACAAATAGTGGAGTTACAAGATTTAAATAAAACTAAGAATTTCATTGATATAATAGCATTTGAATTACTAGATCCTACGTTCGCATAAGCCTAGAAATTTGCTTGATTATAAGTCGAATTAATTGCAGGTGCATTAATGTTCTCTTAATATAATTGTTATTATTTCTGTATATTCCCAGCAACAATTCTTTTTGGAGAGATCATATTACTACAAAGATGAAACGAAATTTTTTCGTTGTAGATTTCAAATGAGTTAACTTATAAAATATTAAAACTTTAACAATATCAGTGATATGGGCTTTTCCAGAGCCAAGAAGTTTTTCATTGATAATTTTAGGCTTTGAGTGGTCTTATCATTGAGTCTTACCAGTATCTTTCGCTTATTGCCTTTTATATAAAGGATTCATTTGTGTTTTGGAAATAAAAACATTTTATATAAAAGAAATGGTTAGGAAACTATTATGATTGTTGTGATTTTGAGGAGAACCCTGCATAGTTGATATATTAGTAGTTTAATCTAAAGCTGCATTATTCAATCTAAATAAAAGAATAAAGACATTGATTGTTCTGTAATTCTTTTATACATACAAAAAACTGAAATTAAATTACGAAAAGCATTAAATAAGTAATTGAATGTGATATGACTTTAGGGGCTATTACTTAGTTGCAAAATTCTTTAGGAGTTGTTGATTTCATGATTATGCCTGTTTTAAGCTTAATTTCTGTCATTTTAATAGCTAACTTGCATTTATTAGTTGGACTAACCTGTTTATGATTAAATATTTGTATTTTGTGAATTCTCTGCCATATTAAAGATTAAATTCTCACAATTAATTTTGCTAAATATAATTTCGATTCTATTTTATATTTTGTTAAATTAAGCAATGAAACATTAAAGAACTTAGCATTAGATGATTTTTTAATTATTTGATGCAGAATTCGTGACAAAAATCGTTTTAAATAGATTAACATATTTAAATAAAGGGGGGGGGTATCTAAAACTTAATACATTGCCTGAAACCTATTATGTTTTGTAATAAAATTAAATACAATCTCTAGGACAAATAAGAGTAGGAAAACAGGAATGAATTATATTTATAATAAAGAAATTCTGGAAAGGGTTATATAGATTAAATAAGCATAAATTGTTTAAATATATATTAATTTTTTATTAATTTTAACATAAATTAAATTTTAATGATCAAATTATTATTGTAAGAAAACTAAGTGAATAATTTTTTTAATTATAATGAATTTCTCAATATTTTTTAAATTATCATTTTTCACGATCATTCGAACGATTAAAATTAAATATAAAATTATCTGTTCTGATACCTTGTCCCAAATAAAGTATTAAAGTGTAGAAAGTATAGAATTAAGAAAATAAGTGTTTACCGGCTGAAATAGTATCATCGTATTATTAGATAACTATGGTTAAAGTTTCAATTCATTAACCTTGGTAATGGAATAAAATCTCTAAATTATAATGAATCCTCTAACCTCATCAAATAAAACCCTATGTATTACCTATATAATTAATGTCAGTGAAATGAATAGAAAATAGAGGAAAAGGTTTGATGATTTAGATAAGCCTTATTTAAAATTATTTGATCATATTTCATCAATAACATTTCTACTTATAACTCCTTATAAAGATTTATTACCACTATTTCCACTTAGCCTGTCTATTTCCTAGCTAAACACATTTTTATCAATGGTGATGACTCTCGAAGTCTCTTCTTGTCCCAGTAAAGCAGCAGCTGATTTCTATTTATTCATGGTAATGTCTTTAGCAATTTCTTCATGCAGCTCGGAAATGGACTTTCCTAGTCCCTCTTATATTCTCTTTATGCAAACATCATATACTTTCTTGTTCTTTGCTACAATTATGCCGTCTCTAATTGTATAATTTTTCTTTGTGTGATCGTAAATAAGTGGACGTTAATATGCGTCTGTCACAATGCCCATCTTTGCAGTAAGCAAAGCCTCAGAAGCGCACATATCCCAATATTTGAAGCCTGGTACCAAATTCAAATAGCAATCTGCCTTTTGGTCTAGAATGTAAAGAATCTTATTTCCTGACCCAGCAACCTTTGCCACGTTAATTGGTTTTAAGGAATCTATTATTTGATTCATAACTTTCTGATTAGGGTTAAATGAGCCGCATACCCACATCTTATAATCATCATCGTCAACTGCGTCATCTGTGGGGAACGGCATCAAAGGAGTGACTCTTTATAGACGCTTAAGTTTATCCTAAAACTTATCTTTGATAAAAATGCCGCACTCAGGAGTGCCAAAATATGTTCTTCCTTGTTAATATAGACCATGATAGAATGGCTTGTGTATGATGCCAATTCTGGGTCTTTATTTCACTGTTACTCCAATCATGCTTGTGATATGATGTAAGTGTCCCTCTGTAAATCCCTTCGTGCCATCTAATGGATCTATCCAGATTACCATGTCTTCTTCATAAAATTCGTCTGGAAACTCATAGAAATTCCAATCTGCATCAGTTGCTGCCTAACCAAATAACTGTTCCTGCTCTCTCAAGTAGTCTCTGTATGCTATGCTATGTATTTTGTAGTTTTCAAGCAACATCTTCTAAGAAATGTGCTGCCTATCAATTTGGTCCGGCTCAATATACGGCTTTACAAATTCGTAATTTTGATCATTATCATCCTCCTCACCTTTATGTAATTTAAAAATCAAAATATATAAAGCATTTCAAACTTACCTATAATAGTGGCTCTAGGGTATAGTTGCTTCAAATTGTATGAGACTGTCTTTTAAATGTAGAAATCCGCATAAGTAAAGACATCTGACTCAGCTTGACCTAAATTTAAAATGTTTAATATCATGACCTAAATATTTTCAAGAACTTCCTAACTATGCAATACTTACTTTTGCGAATAATTTAGAATGATCTATCTCCTCCTTTTCTTATGTTATTAATTACTTTGTCTGCTCCCTCTAATAGCTAGATGCATGCCTAAACTTTGTAATTATTAAATGCAAAATAATAACATAAAGAATTTAAGTTTATCAAAAAATTAAGATATTTGAAGAATGTTACTTACAGAGAAGAATTCATTTAGTTTGATGACTCGTTTCATTTATAAAGATTTATGATTTATAATGTTTTTAAATATCATCTATTATTATCAGTTGATAGAAAGAATAGCTCCTTTAGGAATATGTTTCCATACTGTCCTATTAATCAAATATTCAATGCAAATGCATTAATGAAATGAAAATTAACAAAACTTAAAATCTGATATTAAAAATAAGAGTTTAAACGTTAATCCCAGAGTCACTTAAATTCATCATTAGCCATCTTTTCAAGTGTTTGAATTGGGTAGTTCATGTAGAGGAAAGAGTGACCGTCATTATCATGCTTCTCTAAAACTACTTTATGATCCATTGCTTCGTTTAAGTAGTCTTTGATCATTTTTTGACTATATGCAACCATGTTCTCAACGCATACAGCCATCAATGCCTTCATAGTAACTCCTGGCTCATTTGGATTGTCTAAATAATCTATATGTTTTATAAATATAATTGTTGGGAATTCAATAATTTAGTTTAAATTTTAGGAAATAATGATTTTCCAAAATTTAAAATATAAAATCATGCTTAATGGAAATAATAATTGCAAATTTTTTATATGACTGTTTTTAATCAAATAATATAAAGATCTTGACTTAATTTGAATTTCTTAAATTAAGATAATATTAATTAAGGTTATTTTATAAGATCCAACCATGTTGTAGATTTGAATATCATTTTAAAAATTAACATTGACCAATATTTTATTATTTTATCATCAATAATTAATTATAGATATAAATTTTGAATTTATTAATCAAGAAAATTTAAAATGCAATAAATGTTAAAAATGTCTAGTTGATATTTTGCAATAGTTTTGATGACTTGCTTTTGAGCTGATGTCATACTTTGCAATACAAACCACAGTCCAACTTCTTAGTTATCATTTTTAGTAGAAAACAAGGGAGCCTAGTATTCAAGCTCTGTATCATAGTCTTCAAAGGTGTCCAATTAAAATGAGTAAAAATTGAATCTATCTAAAAGCATATCACTCCACATAATTCCAGATTTAAAATGGTCTACAGTAACAATCATAGATATGCCTCTTACATTGGCGAGTTCACTTAAATATTTTTACCATTCTGGGTTCTTCAGTGGACCAGCATCCATCGAGTGAATTACTATGTAATATTTGCTGAATTTGTCATTTTAGTTGCTAATGTTGTTGAAAATTCTCTTAAGTTCTTCAATCTAATCGTGTACATGAGACCCAATTTTGATCTAAAATAGTTTCATGACAAATTTAACCATGGGATTAGTGATAGATTTTATGGAAACTCCAGAATGAAATCCATTGACTATTAACTTTGGGTCTTCACTTAAATAAGATTGAACAAATTGATTAACTAAGTTTCTCTTGCTTCCAACTCCGTAAACAAGCAAATTGAATCCACACTCTAGATAGTACTTCATTTGAGTGAAGTTGGCTGAACTGCTGACTTGAGCATAGTGTTTTCTCTTTTCTGAAAGATGCTTTCTGGTTAAATCATTTTCTTCCATTCTTTGAAGTTCTTCTTCATTTTTGTGATGAATCAAACTTTAGGCCTCTTAACCCATCACTCCACTTTTGAGAATCTCTTCATAATCGCTTGCTTGACCAAGCGTATCCTCTGCGTCAGTAAAATATTTCTTCTTTGAAGCTTCCTTCAACTTTTTCTGATTTTCTTTTTACTTCATTTACTGATTTTTATTAAAGTCTCCTTGTAAAATCTCATTTTTTCCTCTTGTCTCTTCTGCTTCTGTAACTTTTGCTCTGAGTTTATATGATTCAAAATAGTTCTATACAATATTTTAAAGATTTTATAGATATACTAACTGGGAAGTAATAATGACTGGTTTTTTAGCTCAAATTTTTATGTGTTAACAAAAACTCATTGTAAGTTTTATTTGAGGTCTTTACTTTTTTTTACTATAAGGTTTGATCGATGTCATCCTTTATGAAAATAATTAAATAAAAATAAAGAGCTCCATCCTCCTCGTCTAATACGAAATTTCATTATAAATGAGGTTTGTTACATACCAGAAGAAAGATCTCCAAATTATTCATTAAGCTAGTTGTATTATATAGGGTGTCCTGGACTCTCATTGAGGTGAGAGTCATCTTCCATTTTGACGTCTTTCATTTTATAAATTTCCGCAATAAATTAGTTTAATTTTTATAAATTTCCCTCTCAATTTAAAATATCTTAAATTCAATTGATAAATATACAGTGTTTAGAGAAGTCTATTTAATAATTAATTTTAGAAAAATCAAAAAATCAAAACCATTGAAATCTTTTAAATGCATTCTTAAAGTAACAACTTTGAAGAAGAAGAAAAAAGTAATAATTTTCCTCAAGAAGATTTGATGAATTCTATTAAACAAGAACTTTTTCATGAGTATGGGAAATTCTTAAAGAATCATTTACTTTTAAACAGAAAAGAGCAAAAACATGATTAAAGATATGTATAGGATGATTTTAAGCACTAAGAGCAAATCAGTAATCTTATAAAGATACTTTTATCATAATAATATAAAAAATACTCTTAAGTGCAACAGGAAGAGTAATAGCAAATAGACATAACTATGAATTCAGCAATATTTTATTAAAAATTTTTATTTTTTTTAATATAGCAATCCATTGACATTTATTCCGCAAATTCAAGTCCCTGCACATTTAAACTTCACTTCTAAAGAAAATCTCTCTATAACTGAATAAAATGCTACTCACTAAGTCCTAAAATTTACTTAGAGTGAAGTGAGAATCGTTAACCTACATTAATCCGCAATTCTTATGATTATATCTTTGGCAGCTAGATTTCATGCCTAAATGAGAAGCTGTGAGAAGGAGTAGCAAATTGATTAGTTCTAAGTTTCAATTATGCCATCAGATTTTGCATATATTACCCAGCAAATTAATCATATAATGAGTTAAAAAGATTAGATTAAAGATTAGGAATAGATGGATTTAGATTGTTGACAAGTAATTTATATAACATTTACTTAAAGCTAAACATTTTTTCAAATTTTATTAGATTGATATAAAAAAATGCTTTAAAATCTTTAAACTAAATCATCATTAATGATTGTTAAATTTAAATTATTGCATGTATTTAAAATATTAAAAACAATATAAAATTGGATTTGTAGCAATTATATTGCTCTCTAGCTAACTTATAAATAGAATTGCAATATTTACATTATTGACTAAGACCACTTAAGATCTCGCCCTTAAAATAAAGATATAAATTATCATTACTAGAATAGAAATTTTGTGATTTCCTCTTCTTCTTTTTATTTTATTAAAGATTAGGGGGGGGGGCTTATTCTAACAATTAAGTTTTTAAATGGTGAAAATTAAAAAAGTTTTTATTTTACTTTTTTATGCTTTAAATTAAATTAAGACATAGGTTTAACGACCTTCAATCAATAGAAATTTAATTTAACTGCCTTATAATTGGATATGAAGTAAAATTGGATTTATGCAGTGATTTTGTCATTTCTTATAGATTCTAAGTTTTAAGATAAATGAGATTGTTTATTAGCTAAGATACTTTTTATAAAAAAATATCATATCATAAACAGCCTGAAGACTTACCCGTGGAGTTTACTGTTCTTGTTCTTGTTAACGTTAATGGCTATTTATGGGTGTATTGAATGAACTTAAATTCTGCAATAAACGATTTCTCTTATTGCTAAATTCACAACGTTTTAGTAAATTCTTTATTATTTTCTCTCGGTATTTCAAGCAAATAAACTTATGAGAGTAATTCTAGATTAAAATATAAGTCTAGATTAAAAATAAAAAGTGCAACAGTAAATTAAAATCCATAAATAACAAGGGGGTATTTAAACTGTCAATCTTAATATTATCGTATATTTACAATATTTTCAAAATTATAGCTATTCTTATGATATTTGATTTGCATCCTACTATATCAGAACTCTTGCTTCTTAGAATACTATCAAATTTAGTGGAGCTTTAAGTGCTCATTTTTTTGTCCAACTCAAAAGAGTTTTAGAACATCATGTATTATTTTTAAATTAAAATGCTAATGCTATAATAAAAATGTATTGAAAGTTATTATTTTAAGTTTTACAATTTGATTCATAAATAAAGTGAGTTTAAATAATTAAAAAATTAAAAACATTTAATCTTTTAAGAAAGAGAATGATCATTTTATGTTGAATTTAATAAAATTAAGACTTTTGTACATTAAATCAATTTGAAAATTCTAGTTCTTTAATTGATAAAAATGCTTTTCTACAAATTGACAAAATAAGATTTAAGGAAAATCCGTTTATTTAAAATTTAAATTTATCCCAAATATCATTGATTTTTAATTCATTAAATAAAGCAAATTATAACTTAAAAATCTTTCAATATTACTGTTTTGCCGGTTGCTCTCATCACAAAAACTTTCATTATTAATTTCAACCTCCAATTTACCATCTTAATAAAATCGGCTCTTTTTTAAATAAAAGTTTATAGTGTATATTTATAAAATTTTATTATCTTAAGAATCAGTATGAATTTTTAATTTAAATTTCTAATCCTCCCTGGTAAATCTAATTTACTCAGAATTTACTCTATCGAGATGTCTGTGATTACTTTCTTGAAAGCTCAAAGCTGACATCAAATCTTCGACGTCAGGTTTCTCACTTTCATTTCTGCGTAAAAAATCATAGGTCTTTTGCTATGCACTATTGAATTTAGAAATTTTTCTTCAAACATATAAAACGATAAAATTTTAAGAAAAGAAAAATCATTTATTAATTCATTGATACTTTGCGATTGCTTTTCGAAAGATTGTAGCACATTTTTATTGAGATAGCCTGTGCTATTTTTGTTATCTTTGTTCCCCGACAAAACTAGTCTGGAAGCAGGATTATTAAAGAATAGGTGATAGTCCTCATCTTCATTTTGCTATTCAATGATGGATTCCTACTCAAAACCCCTTGTGTCAGATCTCATTAAGAACATTCGATTTTTTGAGGTTGCATGGCTATTTTTAGAATTATCGTGGGGAAATTATCTCTTTCTTTATCTCTTTGACTCTGGAAGTTAAATTGCTAACTCAACTTGATTTTAGTTAAAATGAAAATTAAAAAGATCATTTGAAAAATATGATTATATTTTAAGTTTATGAATCTAAAATAATAATATTATTTAGAACCATGTTCAATACAAAATAGGATGTAATTTAATATGATATAAGAATGAAACAATTTAGAATGTTTTAAGCTTAAAATCTTATATTAACTCATATAATTTTCAAGTACTATGTAAAGCTATTTTTGGATTTATTTCCATTCCAGCTCATGAGTAATATTTTGTGATTTTCAATAGACAAAAGTACTTGTGAAATTTTACCTACACTTTACTTTTTCTCCCAAAGGTTTTACAAATCTTTGAGCATATCGTCTTTTGTAGAATTTCGACGTAATCTGTGATTTTCTAATTCCTCCTCGTAAGAGCCGATTTGAGGTTAAATATTTCGTTATTCTTCTCGCTCTTTCTGATCTATAACTCTCGTGGTACAGCAATTATTTCCCATTGCTAATATTACAGAAAGGTTAAAAACAGTTTTAATGTAAACGAAGAATTGAATAGTTTCTTGTTGAGCAATAATAATAATGAGCTAAATTCACTTATTATTAATTTAAATATAAAAACTTATATAAAAATATCTCTAAGATCCATGATTCGATAAGATTAATACTTTGTTCTTTTTATATATTGAAATTTCTTAATTAATGAACGTAAAGTATCATAATGTATCAATAATGCTAAGTAATAATTTCTATTATTCAAAAAGCAGCTTTTTTTATTTATACTTACTATGAAAATCTCTTTTGTTTTAAATTTTTTGAATGCTATTTTGGTGTTTCAATCTAGAAAAAATTGTTCATTTTAAGGGATGGAGATTTCCCATCTTTAGAATTTATTATTTATTACTATTACTCTATAGATGCAGTCATATCGCTATTGTACCCAGTTGGTGAAAGCATGGACATTCTATTTTTAGTTTAGCCATTCATTTATCTCTGATTTCGACCGATCTGGCTCTAAAAATTTAAATCAGATGGAAGGGGGATTCCGACTGATTCTCTTCGACCATTGCCTCTTTAAACTGAAGACGCTAGAGTATTTGCGTTACAAGGTGTTAACATATTATCGCTAACTTTATCATATTCTTCATCTAGAAATCTGTTTATTTCTTAGGGGTCTATTTTACTATTATTTTTACTTGATTTCTAGGATATATTGAAAAACTTATCCTTATAGAAATCTTCCTGCTCATTAAAAGAAGCTTAATATTGGTTATTGAGTACTATAACAGGACTGTAACTTATATTTGCTTGAAAATTCATATTGACTTGATTATTTTATTACTAACTCTTATTCTAAACATTATGATTTTCAATGAAATCCTAGCAAGGAATATGCTCATCTTCATTGTTTATTTACTATAATTATCTCCTCGCTTTTCTGATCCTCCAGAGAACGTAAAAAAGTAACACTAAAATCAACAGCACGATTATTGATGTAAAAATTCCTATCAAAAACTTTGCCCATTCAGGCTGAGATTTTGGTAATACTACATCTTTTTCAGAAGTAGGCTCTACATAACTATCTGAGACTGGAAGAAATCTTCAATTTATTCTAATATTCTTTTCATAATACTATATTTCTGACGCTTCCACTTATGTTCTATTTTTATTCATGTTATATTTTTTTACAATTATTATCTTTTTTTTTCTTTCTATAAATCCTGTATTAAAGTTTTTGCAAATTTCTTAATAAGTATTGAGAATAGATTTAAATTGTCAAGAATTAGGATGAATATAAGATGATATTATGTAGTATTGATAAAATACATTCGAATCGGGGAATTGTGAAAATTAAAATACAAAATTAATTATATAAATATTTACTGCTAATGTAATGTGTGATTAGTCTTATTTGCGAAAATTGGTCAAATTGCTAGTTTTTATTACAAAGTGGTCACTTTACATGCACTTGTTGTCAAAATTGAGATTTTTTCTGATTATACTTTCTAAAATGACCAAATTGGAGATTCATTGTCAAAACTCCTAAATTTTCAGTTTTTGACTAATATTGATATGTCTTTATTTATGTCTGTCATATATTAGTAGAATGGCCATAAAGTGGTCAAAATGCATTGATCGAGCAAAATTGTCAAAAATAGTTGCCAAAACCCCAGATTTGTTGTGACAATGACCATTTTAGGGAAAGCTGGTCAAAAATTTGAAAAATCTAGGTCTTTAGTCTGAATTTTGCATTATTAGTCACTTTTCGCAAAAGTATGGTGACCAAAACCCCATTTTGAGCAGAGTGGTCAAAAATCTTGAAAATCTTTGATATTGGTCTTTGCTGTCAAAAATTGCGAGGTTTTAGAGTTCTTGATTTCAGCACTGTCTATAAAAGGATGCTGATCAAAACAATTGAGCAGAAGTTGGAAATTTGCTAGATTATCACTGCATTCTCAATAATTCGAAAAGTCTGATGCTTAGTTTATCTCCTCTCTCGCATAATTATGCAATTCTTGGAACAGTTGTATTTAAAGCGAGTTTTGTATAACTATAGTCAAATTTGCTCAACTCCTCTGGATTTCACTTTGAGGTGATAGAGTATTACAATACAGAGCGTAGTCATGTGTAATTGGATGATACTTGCCAAGAATTCATAAATATCTGAGAAGACTTGTAAGAACTGCGAATTCAAGGGATCCCCATAAATATTTGCATTGATTATGATGACAGTATTAGTAGCAGTAGTAATAGTAGCAGTCGTTGTAGTTGCATTAGTATTGATGATGCAAGAATTATATGCACTTTTAGGATTTTCATTTTAAGGTGCAATTCTAAGTTTTGAGTAGTATCTCAAACAAAGCCATACCTCATAGTATGAATCCACTTCTTGATGCTGAATGCCCAGAGTCCTCGAAAATCATCCTCGCTCATATTTTTGATAATCTCTTGGATGCGCTTGACCAGCTGCACTCTAAATGTTTGTTATGATAGTATACTTACTTGCTATTAATATTCTACTGCTTGAGGTTCTTCTTGATGTAAGGAAACAACTGCTCGATTGGGTTGAGCCAGGGTGAGTATTCTGCGTTGAAGAGTACATTGACTTTGAAGCGACGAGCAGTCGCAAGCATCTCTGAATATTTATGAATTATCGCATTATCCATCAAGAGCACCACCTTCTTATTGCATAAATCTTTGTCAGTTCTTATACTTCTTAGCGTCTGATAGATAAAGTTTTCGAATAGTACTGAATCGAATCCTCCTTCAATTATTTGAGTCGATACCACTCTATCAACCGCAATTGCAGCTATCAGACTCATAGAGTATTGCTATCTCTTCATTATTTATTTTTCAATAGACAACTGCCTAGCTTTTAAACCATAATCACCTAAATTGGCAAGCATTTCCTTTTGATATTGTGAGATTGGTTTATAGTTTAAATTAAGCTGGATTTGATCTGACAACAATGCTATGGGTTTGATACCATCCTTTGATTCTTCAAGTTGGCTCTGATTTGGTTATAGGTCACCTATAAGAGAGGTTGAATAAATTTGAGAACGATAGCAGAGTTGTCATGATAATAGTCTGATGATAGTATGCATAATGATTTGGAGTCTAAAGTTAGATATGTTGATTTTGTGGAATCTGGAACCATGCAACCATGAGATATCTTCAGGGTATCTTCATCTGGAACCATACAACCTGAGTGCTGAATCCTGTAATTTAAGTTCAGATCCATACAACTTGGATTGATACAACTTGGATCCATACAACCTGGAATCATACAACATGGATCCATATAACCTTAGCGCGGATTCATGCAATCATAGAGCAGAACCATCCAATCCAAGAGATATCTTCAGGGTATCTTCATCTAGCATAGGAGTTGAAATCATCCTATAATTTCCAGAGATTACTTTTAGACTTTCATCTCTCTCGCTCTTAATGCTATCAAAGATAAGTAATCGCTCCAACTCAGTTCAATAGGATAGTTTACCAAAGTCAAGAATAGAACCAACATATCATAGACTATCACCATGCAACAACCATCAACTTTCAAATTCAACTTCTTGTACTTACACTCATCTATATTCGAGCTGCTTAATACTGAGAGCGATAGCTTTCTAGGAGTTAGCTGAATCACTTTTCTCTATCTCTAACTTAACAAAGACCTGCTTGATTTCTTCAAAGTCGATTGCAACTTTAGTTTTGATACTCTGTCGATCAATGGCGTGAGCCCTGAATGAATTCGTTTAATCTGTTCATCATCCGAAGTGACTTTCTTGACAGTGCTCTGCAACTTCAAATTTCTGAACTTCTTCAGAGTACTCTATTAGTATTGGGCACTGTCTTCCACTTCAGGAATAGGAGATAAATTTTTATTCAGCTTCTGCTTAGCTTACAAATTCTAACGAGGTGGAGTTTGCATAAGAATTGACTTCTAAAAATAATCCAATAAAAATGTGATCAAATCGCTTACTTTAGAACTGCTTGATGATTTCTCTGATTTCTAAAAATTAGATTGCTTTGCAAACTTGGTCAAACTACTATTACTAGAATGAGATTTTGAAATTGGTTTTGCTTTAGTCTACAATAGTGAATGATGATTGGATGATAACGAAGCCATTAGCAGCAGCTTAAAGCTTAATGCTTTGAGTAGTATTTTAAGCAGGCAAATTTATTGATCTTATAAATGAAACTGCATCCGATTCATTTTATGATTCCTAAAATTATTTATCATTCAACTGCTTGCCAAGCAGCAACTCTCCATACTGCAACTCCTTATCGCCTGCGATGATTTTACTGCGATTCTTGGTTGTGATGAGTTTAGTATCTCTCTCACTCCTCTTGCCACGAATACTCTTTTAATTTAGTGACCACTATTTAGGAGGCAAGTAGTCAGATCTGAAATTACTTTCATCAACTGATATAATTACTGCATCTTCACTTAAGA
>ARYC01001420.1:0-28610 GCA_000711775.1 Oxytricha trifallax | reverse complement strand
TAGTAGGCAGGTACTGCGAAACCTCTGGGTCATTCATAGCATCATCATATAAGTTAGTCACTGAGATTTTTCTGGATAGTTTGGAATCTCTGCAAACTTCACATCTTAAGTTTTCAAAGCTTTCTTCTCTTCGCAGAGTATTGCTCTTAGAAATGAAATTCTAGTACCTTCCATCGTTGGTAGAAACAAACCAACTACATAATCAAGATTAGTTAGTATTAGTTCATTACCTTGCTGCACCAGGTAGCGATGCAAATCCTCCTTGCTTCTAAATCTTTGAATCAATTCTTGTGCTTGCACTCTTTTCATTGCATCAATCATTAACTCCATCGTTTACAGATCTAAGAAATGATTTTTCAAATTTAAGTTTATTGATTTCAATTATATACCTCTGTAAAACTTACTATTAAATATGGGCATTCTATAGGAGGTCAACCTCTTAGCAGGATATGGAGAAGGTTTTGAGAACTTGTTTCAAACTTGATAGATTGATATCAATTTCTACTGTTATAGTTCCATATTTTTAAATTTAAATTTGTGCGTACTTAATTAGGAGCAGCTCCTAAAATGCTAGTACTTAATTAGGAGCTTTAATTAATGCTAGTACTTAATTAGGAGCACCTTAATTTTAATCATATAATGACAAAATACCTTTTAAAGCAGTACGTACTTAATTAGGAGCAGCTCCTAAATTGGTACGTGCTATAATCAACTTATTTTTGAAAGTTAATATGGTTACTTTATCACCCAGATTTAGAGCTGGATCGTCTCTTAGCATTCATATTTCTTCTATAATACTCTAAAACTTCTCTTGAAACTTGTAGGCTTGCAAAGCTCTCATATAAGCTCTCAGTTATAGAGGCAGTTTTATAATTTTAAATTCAAATTTAAATATGAGCGCTATCATTTTAAGAAAAACAACAGCACTTCCATAAAACTAAATGAGACTTACCTTTGGCAGCAATAAAAAATGTGATAACTGTGAGATGAATTCTCATAAGGAACTACCTGAGCTATCACTTGAGGTCTCTGTTATTAAAATAGAAATTAATAATAGAAAATAAATGGCAAACAAGTGTGTGGGAGACAGAGAGGAGGATAAAGGTATTAATGAAATGCCTATACAAACTGAAGAAGTAGAAGTATACTTTTGTGAGTAGTGTGAGAGAGACTTCGCTCATAAATCTAGTTGGTATAGGCATATGAAATAGCATAGAGAAGCCAAGCCAACTGTATACTTAAAGCACGATAAAATCGACGGAAAGTATGAGTGCTTCGAGTGCCATAAGCAGTATGCTCATACAAGAGATTTAAGGAAGCATCTTTTAAAAGCTCACAAGAAAGATTTAGAGATTGAAAAGCATGAAGATGAATTGAAGCTACTGAACAAAAGAAAAACAAGAGAATCTTCGAAACTTGTAGAGCTTGAACAAGCTAGTGAATCAGAATATGTGAGGAAATCACGCAACCTACTAGCATCCGAAATCACAAAGATCATGATTAAAATTCAATATAAAAAGATTCCTGTTCTTGCCTAAATTGACCTAGACACTTCACTTTAAAGCTACCTTATATAAGAAGAATCCTTTGATAAGAAAGTTATCAATGATCATCAGTATGCATACAAGGTGTATCCCTTCAACTATCTCTTAAGTGATGATAAATACTAGATGGAGTTTACAAATGAGTATCAAGTACTCACTCAAGCAAAGTTCAAAGAGTGTAGCTACTTAATAAAGTTAGATGCTGTTCTCCTTGCCAAGGATCATGTTGCTTTCAGACTCCCACTCTATGAAATGACCCTAAGAGATTTCATTACAGATCAAAGAAATCATAAGTAGCTTGGATAAATAGCAACTCAGACCATACAAGGTATAAAAGAGCTTCACAAGTTAGGGTTTGTTCACAGAGATTTGAAGCCAGAAAATATAATGATAAACTTCTCACCAGTAAGAGTAGCAATAATCGATTTCAATAGAGCCTAAAGAGTGGAAGTATCAAGGCTTGGAACTGTAATGGGAACTCAAGGGTACTATCCAGAAAGAGAAGACTGGAGAGATGGTGACTTTTAATGGGATGTGTGGGCTTTAGCAGCAATAATAATAATAGAGTGCGATATGCCTCGCAACGATTACTACTCTACAAGGTGTGAGAAGGATGCTAAACATAGAATAAAGCAATTTATTGACAGAACAAAAGTATCTCAATCAATGAAACAAATGGCAGAATCAATAATAATAAAACCAAACTCAAGATCAGACATATAAATAGAGCAGATAGAGTTGTGGTTAAGTAAGATAAACTTCAGACATCTACCACATGATCCAAAAGTGCATTTTGAGTGATTAAATTAAATACATTTACTATAAATTTCACATTAAAACCTATTAATAACCCCAACCCCTAACAAATTCCCTACAAATCAAAGCACTTATAAACCTCATTAAGGGGTTTTGGGGTTTTGATTGTAGGATTCATAATTGGCATACAGAAAGCAAAATAGAACATACCTTTGTAAATAGATGAGCTTTGTGAATTAATACAGCCTTATTATAAATCTTTGAGAAGGAGAGAGGGAGGTCGCTATGCTTAAAAAGTACATGGACTTGTTGTTACCACACTAAATTAACATGAAAAGTTATTCTTAAAAGATTGCAGAGAAGATGACGACTAAATGGATGAATTTGCAATGAGATACAAGATTAAAAGCCAAAGAAGAGATTCTTCAAAGTCAGAAGATACCTAATATATCAGTAACCATTTAATGATGGCAAACTTTAAAAAGAAGCGAGATAAAAAATCATAAAGAGAACTGATTGATAAATTTGAGTTAACCTATCAGAAAGTGTTCTCAAAACTCTTAAATTAGTATATATTAAGTATAATTTATATCTTTAATAAACTTTTTCTTTTAGGAGTCAGATCAAGATCTATCTGCTTTAGAATTTTGGTAATCTATGTCAGAAAGCTAGAGAATAGGATTCCTGCATGCTTTTATTGTGCTTAGGCCTTTCCTCTAAAAATCTCTCTAACTTCATTGATAAAGCTCAGCTTGCAGTCCCTTTACTCTTGAAATCAGGGATTTACACACGAAAAGCGAATGGTAGACAGCGTACTACACCCCTAGATGGAATGCCAATTATAACTCAAAGTGATGCGAATAAGCTAATTGAACTGGAGAGGACGCTTAATGCAATGAATGATAGAGTTAATATTATACTTGTAAACACCAAGAATTAATTGGAACAATATGGTTAAAAATTATAGCTTCAACAAATTCCCATCAAACTATAGTGATTATACTTAAATATTACAGTGATTTATCTAACTTATTAACAATTCTAATACTTTTTTCATTTAAACTAGCTGCTATTTTACCTTTATTATGATAAGTGTAAATATATTAAATTGGATTGATAATAAGAAATAAATAATAAAAGTATTAATAATTTAAAATGCAAGAATATTAGAAACAAAAACTTTATTATTCTTATACGAAGTTGCATTAGTTTCTAAATTTACCATAGAAAGAAATAAGTAACCCCTATAAATAAATAATGAAAACATGTATTAATAAACAAACACGAATGCTATTTATTGCTTTGGCATTAATAATTATGCTAACTAGTAAGGTAGGTTTTAGAATTATGTGAAAAGAATCTGAAAAAAAATATATATTATTTTGTCTTGAAATTTTAGAAAATCTCGAATTTTTATAATGGGGTTTTGGGTATAAATCAAAATGGATTAAAGTATAATTATATAGTTACAGTTTTTACACCCTTTAATCAAATTCATTTATAATTTTTTTATAGTTGCAAATTCATAGGTTTAATTCAGAGCCATTTCAGGCAGTCCGACACCTTAAACAGTAGGAACTTAATCAGTGCTATAATTCCTTAGTTTGCTGCCAACTGGCAATAATTATGCAACTCGAGATACACTCGTTTACACTGTGCCTTCTCCTGACTCATTCACACCCTCCACCAGTGTCTCGCTCTTTCAATCTGTAAGCTAAACATAATTCCAATATTTATCCTGTTTGCTAACTTCTAAATGTAATCATAAAATGATTAATAGTTTTTTTCTTCAAAATATACTTTTTTTAATTTATTATACATTGTTTATAAAACCTTTAATGTTGTAAACTAGTGGAATTCTTGTAACATCTTGCACAATAAAAGCTAACTTAGTAACTTTGACAATATCAATAACTGGCAAACAATTATATTTATTCTAGCAATAATAGAAAAGCAGCTTAAAATCCTATTTTATGACTCATTTTTATATAAAGTTTACTCTGACTACTTTTATAGTAAATGTTTGAAATTTCAAAAATCCTCCTTCTGCTCAAACTATCACGAGATTCTCTGTCACTCTTTCGAATGCTATTCTAAAATTTTAAGATAATTAAATGCTATTGATTGTTATACTAATTATAAAGCTTAATTTTATATTAATAATACAGCTACTAAAGCAACCTTAAGTGGTGGAGTAATACAGAATTTCAGACCTGACTCTTTGAACGCAGTTGCAATCACTCCCAATTCCTTTGTAATTGGTGACTATTAAAGCGCATTGACAGTAAGCTTGACACCAAAGAACAATCTCAATACAGATGGCAGGATCTATGTTGATTTCACCATTTACAACCTATAGTCTAATAAAAACAATTAATATAGAAATCAAATTTCTTAAGTTGAAATTAACATTTAAAGAATCTTATCAATAGATACTCATGATGCAGCAAGAAACGCCTGCATGCACTGGAATAGCAAACATGAAAAATTCTATAACATGCAGCAATGATAAAGTTAGGAGGTTATAATTTTTTACAAATTAACTAGTCATTATTTTACTTAACTTTATAACTTTGACAAGCATGATAGATAATAATGTTTCTGGAGGATCTACAGCACTAAGGTTTTAAGTTGATAGTTTTCTGAATCCCTACTCTGGTATTCCTAAGACAGGCTTCTTTATATCAACTGCAGATTTAAATGGTAAATATATAACGTAATATAATTGTGCTTCATATTATTGAAAAATGGTAATCAAGTCGATATCTTTTCCAGTTTATCATTAACTTCAACAGAATAGGCAGAATTTGTGTTAGCTTCATTTGAGAGAAAAGATACAGTTACAACTGTTAATGAACTTTCTACAGGACTTGTGATATTCGATTTGAATCTTACAATAGACACAAATTGTAGGTTGACAATAGATTTAAATATTTTAATATACAATAAGTTTCTATTATTTGAGGAAATTTATAAAGATTTCCCAGCTGACCAACTATTGACTAGTGATCTTACTTCAATTTTTTGTGCAAACATATTTCAGAATAGTTAAATTAAAACACCAAACGTAGGAGGAAATTATATGAAAATTGATGGCTGCTATAGTCCTTCAGACCCTACTTCTAAAGCATACATTGAATTAAATTAGATTCTTAACGCAAACTAAGTAAAAGAAGCTTAATCTTTTTAATTTTCACTTTTCGCTGTATCTAACTCGCAAACTTATCGCATTGCTAAATAATCTATTGATCTTAAAATTGAAAGTACATAACTAACTCCTGGAAGAATCACCTCCCTAAAAGTTTAACCTGTAGATTCTAAGGTCATTTAGACAACCACCCGTATTAAGGTAACTATCTTGCCCTAGCATTTAGGGAAAATAATTAGCTAATAATATTTCGTTAACGTTATAATAAATGATTCCATTCCTACTAAATCTAAAATCATAGTAAAATTCCCTACTTCTATAATTCTCACAGACTAAGCTGCTTGCACACTTTCTACTGTAAGGGAGGTATTTCATCAAGTCCAGGAAGTTGTGTGGTGAGTAGCAATACAATTAACAATAGCAAATCCATTTGGAACGGGATCTTATCTAAAAATGGTTCAGCTCTTTCATTCATTTTTAGTGTGGGAGGTGCTAACCCTATATCTGTTAAAGATGCGGGCTAATTTGAAATTCTAACTGAATCTTTAGTAGACACAACTTACTATACCATAGATGCATGTGTTTTTAGCGGTATCTACATACCTGATGCCTTCATTTTAGCTGCTTAGGTTACTTCCGTATCATCTTACTAGACCTACTTCTCTCCTGCCTCATATACTATTGAAATCAATCCTAATAAGGATTCCCATTTGTGGCCTTATTAATGTTAAATTTCCATAATAAATATCCCTATTAAATACTGTCAGCAGTCTGACTTCTTGTCAGCTAAAGATAGGATCAATTCTTACATCCTTTTCCCAGTGTGTAATCTCATCAACCAGTCCTGGAACAGTAAGTATCAAGGATGCATTTTCATCAAAAGGCTATACTTCAACAGGGACAGCATTTGAATTGATACTTGGAGGACTGATAAATCCAAGAACAACATCCACCACCGACAGCTTCTCGATATCAACCACTGACTCGAGTAGTTACGCAATTAAATCACTTTCAACAGGCATCACAGTCAAAATGAATTCAACTCCTGATATCTCAGAATTCAAAGCAATTCCATCTAGTTTGATAACTGGCAATAAAGCAACCTACTTATTCTAGGTTAAGACTGGTATCCCAATTTTATCTACTGATTCAATTACATTTAAATTTCCAAATGAAATAACAATTCCATCGCCCCTGATCTGTTCCGGTGTAACTTTGATTACTACAGTTTGATTAAATATACTTAGTTTATGTCTTATCAAAGCTTAAATTTTTTTTAAGTGACTTGTACCTTAACATCTACAAACACTATCAAAGCAACTTTCACCCAAGTTTCTAGTGTAGTAATAGCTGCAAATACTGAGTTTGGATTTAACATTGCAAACATTGACAATCCATCTAGTACTAAACCTACTTCAGCATTTTCTGGCATAGTTATGAACGATGCAAATGGAGTTTAAATTACTTAATATACAGGCAGCAGTGTTACAGTTTCAATGACTACTCCTGCAACTGTATTAACAAAAAGCATAACATAGGACAGCTTTGCACTTTATACACTATCCTACTCAACTGTTAATTATAAATAAAATTAAAATGAAACTCCTTTGTAAAAGTCAATTTATTACTTTTAATTCAGTTTATTGAATAAAAAACTTTTAAAGAATTATAAAATTCGATGGCTAGCTAAGCGGGATTTCTGATAAATTATCCATCAACAGTATCCTTATCTTCCTTGTCAACCTGCAAAATTACACATTTGACAATTTAATATACAATGAGTTGTTAAATTCCAACTAGTACTCGATTAATTAAATTGATTAGTGGACTTACTGTGCCTGTGACAAAAGGAGATTAGATACAGATTTAAATAGGTGATTTGAAAAATTTTAATTAAAATTTGAGAAATTTAATTCCGAAAGTATGAAATTTCAATTAATGTGATATAAAAAATCCAGTATCTTAACAAGCTAATGAATCATTTTCTCTCACATCTTATACTGACTCTACTTTTTAATATGCTTATGATAACATCCCTAATGGTTTAGTTCCACAATTTGAGTGTAATTACCCTTGTGCTACTTGTCTGTCAGCAGATAAGAGTAAATGCTTATCTTGCATTACAAATAATTTTTGACTACTTAGAATGATTTAATTTTCGAAATTTTTTTCATTTCATATTATATATTTTGAAAATGTAGCTGGTGAGATATACACTTACTTATCTGGCACCACTTGACTAGCCTCATGCTCAGATGGAACTTACTCTGACAGCAACATGATTTGTTAAGCATGCCCCTCAGAATGCAAAACTAGCTCAAATTCTTCAACTTGTACTTCCTGTGACACTACCACAATTTACGCTTAATCTATATCGAATTATTAAGTATATTTCCAAACATTTATCATAAAAATTTGCACAATTATAAGTTTACTTGCTAGAGGGTTGGTGCTACACATCTTGCCCTAATGGTATGTGCTCTGATAAATTCAGTTGCGTGTTTTGCACTCTTAACCAGTTTAGAAATGTCATAGTGACACCTACTACTAAAACTGTCAGCACTCAAAACAATACAGTTTCATTCAATTCTCTTCTTCCAACTAGAAAGATTTACACAAATGGAGCAATTTATATATATATTTTTTATTAATGAGAATAATAATATTTATATGAGCCATTATTACCTATAAAATTCCAAGTCCAGCTTCTTTTATAATAGCATTAGTTTATAAATTAAAGGTGTTTTATTATTATATTATACCCCATCAACTACTGCATCATTTTGTACATCATTAACAACAGGAATAAACATTTAATCTTGTGTAGTGACAAACTCAGTAGCAGTCAAGATTTAAGCTAATGCAGAAACCCTCACTTCTTTCACTATCAGAATTAATATATAATTAATATATAATTTCAATTTATTTTAAAAGAATTGGGAATTTCAACAATCCACCATCATCATGTGATGTTAATGGAATTGATTTTAACTATTAATATTATTTAAACTTATGATATTATAAATATTTAAATCTCAGTGAGGATGGTAAACAGCGTTGGTGACTAAGTAGCTGAATACTCAAGCGCAACTCTCTCTGGTTTGATTCTAGCAAAGATAACAACAGTCTCATTGACTTCCTCATCGCCAAAAGTAGCCACAACTGGCAACACACTTACAGTCTCCTTCAATTTAGTGACAACTCTTACAACCAGCAGTTACATTTAGTTACAATTACCTTATTGGAATCCAGATTCAACCACACCACAGCATTTCATTGAGAGTCCAAACCCTACTTGTATAGGATCTTCACCTCTCAGGTCATAATTATAATTTACAATTAGTAAGCATTGTTGAATATTTGGGGATTTATTCTAAATTTAAGACATCTATAAGCTGCACGTATACTTGAGACAGTTAGAGGAAGCTCAGTGCGAGAACAATAATGGATGTGGCGAGTGTATCTAGTGGCGTTAGTATTGGCTTTACAGTGAGTGATTTTGCCAATCCTTACTCAACTGCCCCAATAAGTGTTATTAATTTAGAAATTTTGTTATATTTATACAAGAAAGTGGATTTTAGATAATAATTTATAGAATCACTCTGATTTTATCTTTAAATTGTAAAATATATAGATTGGGCAGATCTAAGTCAACCATTAATAAACAGAGCTGACGCGATAACTGAAGTCAATCAGTACTCTAAATACACAGCTTCCTTCAACCTTCCGTTTCCTATTGATGCAGGTTGCCGATTAAAGATTTTATTTCCTTCTGATGTTCTTAAAATTAATATGTTAATGATGATCAATTATAGGGTTTACATTGATTACAAATTAAAAGAATATGCAAATTCACACTGGACTAACGTCAGTTAGCGGAGACGGCTTATTTAGTAATTTGATTGCTTATATAACAAGAAATGTGGCAACAAATTAATTGGAAGTTGATGGCTGTTCAACATACTTTCTTATAAAAAAATATGAGTTATTCGATCTTAATCATAGTTACTTAATTTAAATTATAAACTTTGATGGAGGACAGTCAGCATTAGTAAATTTGGATTCTATACTAAACAAAGTTTGAGTTGCACATACTTAAACATTCACTTATGAACTATATGATATGGTAGGGACAACTTATTACAAAATAGCAAAAACAATCTCTGGATTAATTCTATAATAAAATAAATCACATCAATTCAATTAGCAAATATTTTTATTGAATAAAGCGTGCCAATTTCTTCGTTTTCTCCTGGTAACATTCTTTCTTTCTCTATTGAAACTTTGGACTCTTAGGTAGTTTAGGATCTGACTAAATATAAACTCACTTTTAAGCCTGAAAATTCTATTCCAACCAACTCTGAAATTCACGTTCTCTTCCCTTCATCAATAACCCTTGTTGATTAAGCTTCCTGTACTTTAAGTAGTGTTTCGGGAGCAATAAGCTTGACTGGGTTTACAGCTTGCAAAGTCTAAAGTAATCTTTTAACAATAACAAATCCATTTGGAACGGGATCTTATACTAAAAATGGTTCAGCTCTTTCATTCATTTTTAGCGTGGGAGGTAATCTCTAAGTTTAAATTAGTTAAATTAAGCTTAATCATTTAAAATTTACTAACCCATCTACAGTGTAAGACGCAGGGTCGTTCCAAGTTTCTACATTTGGTATTTCAGGGAGCAACACATATGCAATAGATGACTAGAGTTTCACAAATGTGTACAAGCCTACACCTTCACCTTCATTTGCACAGGTTCTTACAGTTTCAAGTTTTGTAACTGGAATTACTCCATTAACTTATACTTTACAGCTGACTCCTAATAAGACTATCCCAGCTAATGGGAAAATACTAATCACTTTCCCTACTTCAATTACTTTCCCAACTGGAAGGACAAGTTTTACTGGCTATAAAGTAAATATTGGAGGAGAAAAGCAAGTTGCTTGTGTAGTTTCAACTACTACTCCAGCTGTTACTTTGTCAATAAGTAATGCTTTTTCTACAGCCTATACCTCTTTATTGACACCTTTTGCTGTAATATTTAAAGGTTTATAGAACCCTAGGACGACATACTACTAATTCATTCACTATTACGACTACAGGATCGGATGATAGTCCAATAGAGAGCATTTCAACAGGTGTGACAACAGCCATGACTTCGAATCCAAACATTTTCCTGTTTTAAGTTACTCCCTAAAGCTTCATTAACGGTCAAGTTACTGATTATCAAATCTTGGTTCAATCTAGCATCGTTATGTAAACTGGAGACATTATGTAGTTTACGTTCCCATCAGCTCCTGATTTCACTATCAACTATCCAAGCTGCGCAGGGTAAACTCTTACGACATCGGAATCATGCACTGCTACTAGTAATACTATCAAAGCAACAATCATAACTCTAATATTCTTAATAAATTAAAATTTCTTATTAAAAATAGTAATTATAAACTTCTATTATTTAAAGAGCATTAAAAAAACAAAGAAAATAAATTTATTATGATATCAAAATGTACCAAAACTTAATACATAATAAATGAGTATTATTAAATCACATTCAGTTCAAGCCCTCTTGCTGCTAATAATAATTTTTCATTTTTAGTAAAATCAGTCACAAATCCTCCAAGCACAAAACCAACAGCTACTTTTACAAATATAATTGGGTTGGATTCAAGCAATAATCAAATTTAATAATTCTTGAATGGCCCTACAATCACAATGACAACTCCTGCTACTATTGCTACAATGAGCTTTACTTAAGCAAATACTAATATAGGGGTTCAAACTTCTTATACAATTGCCTACACTAATTTGAATTTATTGCCTTCAGGTAGTTCTTTCTTAAAGTTAATTTAGCTGTTCAGTTAAATTTTATTAAAAATCTGTTAATTTTACTAACTTATCCCTCAGCAATCTTACCTTAAATACCATTGACTAATGCTCAATTTAGGCAGGCTCAAACACTTTCACAATGTCATCTTGTACAATAAATACTTCAACGAGACAAATAAAAATAAGCGATGGATTCTCAGCTAATATTGCAGCAGGAAGCCAAGTTAAGATAAACATTGGATAAATAACTAACCCTTCAGATGAATCAAACACTTACTCTATCACTATGATTTATTATATAGACAGTAGCTAAACTTATTGAATTGATTAAATAGCAGATAGTTTAATACCAAGTTTTGCTTGTAAATTGCCATGTAAAGCTTGCTCTACAAGTAGTAAGTCTCAGTGTACATCTTGCTTCACTACAGGATCACTTTAATATCTAAGTGGTAGCACTTGCGTAAGTTCTTGTCCTTCAGGAACTTAGGCAGATTCAAAAAAAATTTGTCAAGCATGTCCAAGTAAATGCAAAACATACAACAGTACCGCATACTTGAGTTGCAATACAGCAGGATCTTTAATAATTTTATATAATGGTGATTGTGTAGCCACATGCCCAGAAGGTTTCTACAACACTTCAAACACTTGTAAAGCGTGCAACACTACAGCTTGTAAAACTTGTTAAGTAAGCCCTACAAATTTCACTTCTTGTAATGCAAATAAGCCCTGTCTAACAACAGCTAATTAATGCTAAACTTCCTGTGACCCTGGTTATGTATCAATAAACTTTTGTTTGCAAAAAATGTACATCCCTTGTGTCACTTGCCTTGTATCCTAAATCACTTGCACATCCTGCCTTTCAGGATGATTGTATGGTACTACATGTATTGCTAGTTGTCTAACAGAATATACTTTAGTTAATGGAAGGTGTATAGGATGTGATCCAAATTGTTAGCTTTGTTCACCTCTTAACATCGCTTAGTGTGCTTATAGAATATAAAAATATAATGCTATTTGTAAGCCTGGTCTATATCTGATTAATGCTACATGCTTCAATTCGTGTCCAGAAGGATGGAAGCCAACAGAAAATAAATGTATTTTTTTTATGTATAGCCCGACCCTTCAAACACTACGTGTCTTCCAGTTATGTACCACCTACAAACACCACAGTTTCAGTAGCAGTAAAAGAAACAAATATTTACAAGAAAACCTACGTATACTTCCCTTTCGTCATCACAATTATTTTATCTTATCAATTTTAAATCACTATGATTATATTACCCGCAGTTTCAGTTGGAGGATGGTACAAAGATAAATCTTCAATCATTCCAGCAAACTGTGTGGCAATGTGGGGACCTCTATTGTATATAGCTCTTTGTGCCTAAGTGCTCCTATCATATCTGTGGATCACTAATATTGCATACGAAGCTGATGTTAAATCATCAACTGTTACCACTACATCTAGTAAGCTATAATTGCCAAATCAACAAAAACATGGAAGATTCTTAGGAAACCCTGAAATGCTTACTTACTTTGATGGATAAGTATGGACATTGTTGTTTTATGGGACAGTTTTCGCACTTGTGCTGTATATTTTATTGAATATGGCATTCTTTGTAACATTTTTGGCTTTCATTAGGAGAGATCCAGGTTATATTCAATATAGACAGAAAAATTGCTTTATACCTGCTATGATAGCTACTGTGGGAAGTATTATGGCATTCTAATTTGGCAATTTTTACTATTCCAGATTCTTCGGACTGTAAAGTTTCTATATGAATCTTTAAGATAAAGTCAGGCTACACACCATTCTAAATATTTTCTCAATCATAAACATAGTAATGACTCATCTGCCTATTATTTTCATCGACCTCTATGGGCTACTGAAGTATTAATGGGGTTCTCAGTTCTACATAATTATCATAGAAACTTTACTACTATCATTATTCATTCTAGCTTTCACTATTTGGGACTTCAAAGCTCAGAAATAGGCTTTAAAACCACATGAAGCAGAGTAATTAGTATATGCCCCAGTGCGTGATAGTAGTGTATATGAAGACCCTGAAGAAAAGAGACTTAATGAAGAACGTAAGAGATATGATGGAATGACCATGGAAGAATACCTTAACTATCTAAATTGTTATTATTTATTAATAATATATTTTAAGATAAAATGGAGCTTATCCCTGTATAGGCTATTACATTATATATATTTCATTATCTCCTTGGAGAGAAAGAAATTGAGAAAGCAGCATATGGATCGAAAAGGCCTTTAAAGAGAGGAAATTCAATGATAGATCTTGACGATCGAACTAAAGTAGAAGATGATCGTAGAGTAAACACATACCCATTAGATGTTTTATTTTTTTAGTTTTAACTTTAAATAACATATAAAAGTATACGAGAAGTAGAAAAAGAGATATGAAAAATGGGAGAATCCTTTTGATGCAGATAAATACCCTGATAACTGTTATGCAGTGACTGGAGATGGTGAAAATGTCACTTTAGATCCATCTAAAATAAAAACTAAAGTCATCTAATATGGTAAATTTGCAGAATATGGTTAGGATCTTGACAAAGAATATGAGAGAAAGATTAGGGAGTTGTTCCATGGCAGAAATCCAGCTAATGAAAGAAACGACATGCTTTTAATGAATTGTATTTTATAATTTTGTTTTAATTGAAATCATATGATTTTCTTGTATTTGTATGCGCTATCTAAGTAAATTAGGATGAGACACTACTGATTAAGAATTAGGCTTTTCAAGCAGAAAAAAGAACAGACTAAGAGGTAGAAAAGTAAAGTACTATGAGTAAGTTGATGACGAAGATCAAACATTCCTCAATGACTAAGAAAGAAGCATGGATGGACCAGATGAAGAAGATGATCTAGGATATGGTGATGAAGATGCCAAAGATCTGCACATGATTGAGGAGGAAAGCCAACATGACCATGATGAAAACGATCAACTCGCGAAGAAATTTGATGATTAGGCACTTGACAGTAGCATTGATGGAAGATGATAAGAAAGATGAAGATGGCAATAACAGCAGCAATGGAAATGGCCATGATGATACTTAAGCTAATATAATTGGAGTTGGAGATGATGAATTTCAAGATGACACTTAAATGTTTGAAGCTGAGAAAGCTAAGGGTGATATAGCAATGCTGAAAATGCCACAAGATTAAGCAAAACTAGACCCACCAAACAAACTACTACAACAAGATATTGATGATAAAGCTCTTGAAGATATTGTTGATGGTGTTGATGATTCAGCAAAGTAGTAATGGATATTGATGGCACTAATCCTCAGTTTAAGACCACTATCTAAGTGCATTATGATATTGCCAATGATCCACTTTTGATTAAAACACAATCCACATATGTGTAGTTTTTATTTTGAATTGATGACCTCAAGAGGAGATAATAATACCAATTAGTAGCCTATGTCTCCTAAACCAGAAGATTTTCATAAATAAGAACAGGAAATCATCAGGGATCACAATGATTAATCGGATGTGACTGGGGAGCCTGACAGTGACGATGACGATGATTAGCGCATTCCCAACATGAGAGACCCTGAAAAGCCTAGATTCAACGTAAATTATATATTGGGAGAGTTTGATAAAGACGAGAAGGGTAATTTAGTGATCCCTTAAGAAAATAAAAGTGCTAATTAAATATTAGTTTTAAACCTCTCCATTATATTTCTCTTTAACATTTCTTAGCAATCTAATTGACAAGGATGGAAATAGAGTTAATGAAAAAGGTTATCTCATAGATGCAAAAACTGGCGATGTGGTAGAAAAAGAAAAAGGAAGGAAGATTTTCGATGCAAAGGAGCTTGATGAAAGCGGTTAACTTCCACCACCCTACAACCTTGAGAGATTCAATTTTAACATCCATGACGTCCGAGAATACTTTGATAGAGATGACCATGGAAATGAGATAATAGGAAACAGAAGAGACGCCTAGGGCCATCTAGTTGACAAACAAGGCAGAAGAATCAATGAACACGGTTATCTAATTGACTTAGAAGGAAATTTAATTGATAAGAGAGGAAGAGTAAAGATGCATAAGTAAATAATGGAGTAGAACAGCGATGACTTACCACTTTTATTCAACTATAAGGGCAAGAAATTTGACATCCTTGATGTCATTGGTAACTTAGACAAAGACAGAAATGGAAATATTAGCATTAGGAGAGACAAAGATAACAACATGGTTGATAATAAAGACAGAAGAATCAACAATAAAGGATAGTTAATAGATGAACAAGGAAATGTCATTAATAAAGATGGGAAGATAATGTTTGAGAATTTTGCCTTATCAAAGGATAACAAGATCCCCAAACTTTTTCCATTCTTGAAATTCATTATTGACGACATCAAGGGTGATTATGAAATGGACCCTCTAAGAAATCCCATGTTGCAAAAAAAAAGAGATGGAAACTTAGCTGACTCCAAAGGACGAAGAGTAAATGATAAAGGTTACTTGCTAGATGAGAATGGTAACATCAAAAATAAGCGTGGCTATAAAGTTTTCAATCAGAACTTACTGGAAGAGGGAGATATTCCAAAAGTCTTTAGAACTGGCTTGTTAAGGAAGGATTCCTACGATTCATTCTCTTAATTGATGAGTGAAATTGAAGACTTGGAGAGGATGCAGGAGATGGACATTGATGATCCTAGAAGACAGTAATGAAAAATAAAATGGCTAAAGAAAATGAAAGACTACAAAAGCGCATTGACAAAATTGTTGAAGAGGATATTGACGACGATGATATGCTTATGAGGGAAGTTGAGAAACTTGCCTAAGGCAATAATTCAGACAATGAAGCCGGAAATACTATATTATATATAATTTATTAATACTTCAGTTGAAAGTCAAATGGAAGATACACCAAGTAACTATAACGCTATGAACTAAAGATTCAATGAAATTGATGACATTAAGAATCAAGCAAGAATTAATGCCAGAATCTAGAAAGCAGTTAATTTTCATAACAGCAATTTAATAGGTGTAAATTTATAGTATCTATTACCAGAAGAGTTTGAATATGATAGTGAATATTCTTACCTTCCAGGCAAAAAGCCAAAGAAAAAGAAGAAAAAGAAGAAGAAAGTAAAGAAGGAATAAAAAATAGACTTGCGTGAACTAAAAATGGCTGTAGCTTATGGAGGCCTCAATCAAGCTTAGTATGACAAGATAGTGGCAACTAAAAAGATCAACGATGCTCAAAACATGGCAGCTTAGATGGGTGCAACCACAATGAGTTAGCTAGGAGTTAAGCCAACTATTCAGAGAAATGCAAGCAACACCAGAATGACCACTGTTTAGAGCAAGAGAGGGATTGGATTCAATTAAAGGCAAAACAGGGCTATGGGTGACGACCTTCAATCTGATTTTGGTGGAGCAAAAAGCATAAATTTAAACAACAATATTAGACTAGGATTAGGAATGCAGCCTTAACTTAGAATGGGTACATCAACTACAAGAGCTAACCTTAATAACATAGAATGATATTTTACATATTTTTTTCACTACTAAACCATAAAAAATAACATGAATAAGACCACTTCAAGATTAAATAATACAGAGCAAATGTTCATCGAAAAATAACTAAATGAGCGATAAGGTAGATAATAACAGTTAGCTTTCTTACAAATTATAAAATAATAATTATGTTTAGAGAGATCGAAGACTTTCATAAATAGCTAACTCAGTGTCAGGGTTCTACATCAGTAAAGAAGGTAGTGAATAATCATTAATGAGATCTACTCACGAATCTAACTTTGCCTAGAACTTGGGAAAAATAAACAAGAGAGGAGGAACTAATCCACTTGAAGAGTCTAAAGGTCCAAGGATGAGACCCCCCAAATACTTTTAAGTTTTATTATTGTTTTACTGCAGGTCTTGCACTTGGAGGATAGACTAACGACCCTGAGCTAGATCACATTTACGGTACGGCTAGAGGACTCGCAGATTTAACTTAATTAAGTGATTGGGAGAAAAATTCTCAGAGAGTGGTAAGAGTGCAAGAAGTCAGTATCCTTTAGTTAATTAACTCAAAGTAAGAGATCTGGAGAATATCTATCTACTAAGACTTTATTCAATTGTTTCAATTATTTTCTATGTAAAATATCTAAAAAAATGATTTTTCAAACTTGAACCAGTCTCTTTAGGAAGAAAAACCACAATGAAGGTTAGTCATGACAAAGCAAAATTCCGAATGATGCATCACAAATTCCACGACGAAGCAAAATGGCATGTAGACGATTAGAGAGACGAGCTAGACAGTGTTCTTTCAGATAACTACAAATAAATGGAGAAGGAATTCATGCAAGAGTTTCAAGAAACTGACAGCGGCGGTGCTCCTCCCAAGAAAATGTCCAAAGGAACAAAGGACAAAAATGGCATTAACATATTCGCTGGAAAACTCAATCAGTATAAGGATAAGAAAATGGCAGAGAAGCAGAAGATTGTCGATTTTAATAAATTATGAGCAGACTCAGTAAAAGAGAGCAAACTATGAATTATTTAAAACTAACAAATATAGTAAAATATAGAACATGTAACGCATTTAATTATATCTAGTAAATATTAATATTTAGAATTTTATTAATTTAAAATGTATCTTTGCAAATCTTCAATTTACATATTGATAAGCAATTTCTTCCTCGTAAATAAAATCTTTTTGTGAGAAATAAAAGGTTAAGTTCAAATTTTCCCACAATTTACTCCTAATTAATTTAAAGCAAAAACCGATTCTTTAATTATAATCTAAGTTTCAATAACAATTAGATTGCAAAATCTCTCTCGATTGAAGCAATGAATTTACTTAATAACACCAGGAAACCCTATAACACACAGTTTAACTTCTATAAGAAAGATGAATCCATGCTAAATAACAGCAACCTCTATAATTATAACAACAGCAATCACTAAGTGGGGCATGTCTAATCAAATCCCCCCACTACTAAATTAGATCGTGATAATTATCAGTAAAATAAACACCAAATCGTGATGGGAGGCAGTCCACAGCACAATTCACACAATATTCCATAGTAGCTACTCAGTCAAATCGATCAATAAAAGTATCTACTCAAGAAAATCAAGTATGACAAGCAACTTCATACTAAAGAGTAAGTAAGAGCACTCATTTACCCTTTTATAAATCATGCCATTATTTAGTAATTTATATATATAACTCATTTTTCAATAGTTTTCTGATCAAACAATTAAATGTGTATATTCCTATTGTATACTTTACAATATTATACAAATATATTGTTATATAAGAATAGCATTATTTTATTTTATCTATAACGATTATTTGGAGATTTTTTGCTCCATAGTAATTTAATTTTAAAGTATGTGTGAATAAATAGATAATTTTCCCTTAATTATTTTTTGTAGCTCAAAAAATTAAATCAAAAAAATGTAACCTCTAAAAATATAAATGCTTAAATTATTTAAATTAATTTCTAATTTAAATTGTATATTGCAAAATTTGTTTTAAATATAGTAGTAATATTTATTGAAAATATAAGCTAATTTATTGAAAGAGATTAACTGTATGTTTATATTAATTATAAAAATATATAAATAAATAATCTTTCTTTAATTTTTTCGAAGTGTGTATGACTTTTAATGATGGTCTATTCAAAGCTAGTCTCAAAGTTCATCGAATAGCAAGGCTTTGTATTACAAATGAAAAATGATTAGCAATTTATGGAAGATATATATCGTATATTAGACATCCATTTTGCTTATAAGGCACAGCTTGGACTAAACAGTTTTTCAACTAATGCCCAAATACACCCTTTACTTAATAAAAACTACAATTTTGCATTGACTTAATCAATTTAGTGAAGAGCAAACAACATTAATTAGGGAAACGAAGTTCAAGTGTGAAAGAGAATATGAATTAACATTATTAAGTGCCAAAAAAGATGCTTTAACTACTGATAGAATTCATTAAATTGAAGATTGATAGGCTGCTAAAACCGAAACTTAAACAAGGTTTAATACTTAAAATTACACAAATGAGTCCAAGTATACTATAAATATGACAGATGCATAATTTGGATCACCTACGATATCAAACTAAAATGATAAGAAACAAACCTCTAATCCTAAGAAATCTACTAAAAATCATGATGTTTAGGGAAAAGGAACTAAATCAGTGAGATTTGTTGAATCAAAGTAGAAATAAAATCAAGATGAGAAAACCGAGAAACAAGGCAAATAAATTGTAAATTAAACAATTAACAACTCACAGAGAGAGCATAAACTTTCAGTAATTGAAGTAGATTAATATATTAGAAGAGCTGGAAGCCCACAACCAGAAAGTACTTACTAAAATAAGCGATATTCTCTGGGAGACAACCTACGTTATGAAAATAATTTCAGAGGGATTATTAGCATAAAATGGCTAGAAATTATCCAACAGAATAAATACCAAACTCAACAAGGCACCAACCTGTATAAATAAAAGATGGACTGTAAATTCATTTGAATAATGGGAATCAAGAGTTAGTGGCAGATCCTTCTAGGAAAATTGAGTCTTAACGATAATAACACTCTAAAATCATTATTTTTAATAATATAAAATAAAGCAAACAAGAGATTGATAATGAAAAAAATAAGAAAACAATTGGATGATTAAAATATAATAATTTATCCATTTAAATAAAAAAAATATTCTATCAGCTTATTTTTTAATTTTATTTTAGGTCTAATAAGGTGTATTTATCAATATATAGAATCCTTTTTTCCTATATTTCCCCCTTAAACAGTTATTTTAACAACTACATATACAAATACTAAAAAATTTGATTATTACACCATGAAGGAACCCCTTCCTTACCAGTAAGAAGCCAAAACACTCAAAGATAACTATCTCCTCGACACCTACTTGGATAGACAAGCTTATAATAACACAAACCAGATAATTTTGCAATAACCAAAAACACTTGTATAAGAACATTAACATCAATAAAATACCGGCCTGAATTCTTCGCAATATGATTAGATTCTTAAGAAAAATAAAGAATTAGAGAGAAGAGTTACTTAACTACATGAATCTATGCGATCAATGGTTTCTAATTTTGCAACTTTCTAGAATTATGTCGAGGAAAAGTTTAAGAAACTAGAGAAAGAAAATCGTGAACTAAAATCTAAACTACTTAAAGAAAATTCAGATAAAAAGAGACATAGTGGGTAAAAATAGATCAATGCTGCTTAAGAAAGATCAACCACACCAGCCACTGTTTAGCTATTATCCCTTGAGTAAAATTAATAAAACACTGAAAACAGAAGAATAGAAGCAAATGTAATCCTAAAAGATGATAAGATTGTGGATAGAGCAGTGGACAATGTACAGCAATAGTATTAAAACAGATATAAATAAGAGAAGAGACATCAGTAGCCAAGTGATAAAAGTGTAAATAAAACTGAGAATGGTCAATTTGATATATAAAACAATAAAGATATCAACAGGAATACTCATAATAGTCATTTAATGACTTACATACATTATATGAAATTATTTAGTTATGACAAGAAAGAAGAGAACCATAAAATTACGTGAAAGCAAATAGATGAGTCATACATTTAAAATCTGAGAAAGAATTACCCGAGTGCCACTAAAATATCGTGAGTAATACCAGTTCCACAAAAAACACCATAAATGCTAATAGATTGAGTTAAATGGCAGGCAGTAATGGATTTTCAAGCACAAGAGGCACAGATTTACTAGCTATATAAATTAATTACACTAAAATTATTGCATTTATTTATAATAAACTTATATTATTATTTTTACAAAAACCATTAAATATAATTAATAAATAATGTAGTATCTAGAATATCTTATTTATATAAATATCAAGATAGAGAAAGATATAGCAATAAATTGCATTAAAGACTATACTATGAAGACTTATTAAATAACAAACACAGAATGGATATACTAAACGCATCAGACCGAGATCTGATATACTCACTAGCCGAAAATTAAAAATATACTCAGCTAGCTCACCTCACAACAAGAATCATTAGAAGCAACAAAGAATAGTGGGGACTGTATATCCTAGAAGCTCTAACCTTCATTATTAAGTGAATTATCAGAAAAGGACACGAACACATTAACCAGTACTAATAGAACTAAACAAACTTTAATACTTACCTGATAACGAAGACTCAAGCCACTAACTATGGATCATGTAAACATACTAACTCCTCAGGCTACTTAGAGTCAACAATAAATTCGTCAAACCTTAAACTGAACAGGAAAAGAGTAAAATAACCAAGGAAACGCAAGAGCTGCCAGCTCCAAGCCCTTTCATATTCCAAGAAAGCCACTAACTCCAAAAAAGACACGTTGATCTCACAGACCAGAAAACCGAATCGCCACATCTTAACATTGGAAGCTAACCTTATTTCCCACAAAAAATGACTGGTACAAAGCTCCAAAGAAGATTGAAAAGAAAATCATTTAAGACGACAATGAAGACTCTAACTGGAGTGATGAAAAAAGAGAAATCTACAACGACGAGTCCTTCAGCGAAGACTCGATTGAACAAACCCTCTTAGGATCAGTACACCATCTTCAAACTCAGTTTCCTCCTGAAGGTACTAGATAGTACTATAAAGACCTACTTAACTTAAGTGATGACGTACTTGACGATATAATGAAAAATAACAGTGACGTACTCAAATTAAATTAGAAATAGGAACAAATTAATTAATAGTTTAGGATCCAACTATTAATTAATAATAATTAATTTTAAAAGAAGACTTACTATATATGTAGTAACGAATTACCAAGGCTGAACTCTAAGATAGACAAGACAATAGAGAAGCCTGCATCTCAACCTGGACCTCAGCCTCAAACACAAAGATCTTCAGAGTCATAGACCAATTCGCCAAATCATTACTATTCTTCCAAGCACTAGACCACGTATCGGCAAGAGAAATATGCCAAAACGGACGATGACCTATCATCAAAGATCCAAACCAAATTAGGAACTGCCCACTCCAAAGATACTTTGGAAATGATGAGATTTTTTGCTCTAATCATAATGAAAAACACAATGGCAAATGCAAACTGCTGCATCATGTTCCACTACCAATCAAAGGAATTTACCAACAAGGTAAAGATTTACATAAAATGCTTCTAAAAACATGCCTACTTCATAGAGTCAGACATCATCTAACTCCTTACTACAAGACTAAAGAAACATATAGCCCTCAAAGAAATCAACTTTTCTCTCAGAATCCAGTCGCTAGACAACAGACTCAGATTCAAAGAATCAGGAAAAAACATCCAGATTCAAAACCCCAAAACCCTTTCAGTAGTTTGATTGAGTTTTTGATTGATAAAAGTAGACTATTAGTGCATACTTTATTAGGGTTTTAATAGGTTTATGTAGGGGTTTAATGTTTAAATATTAGTAATTTAAGTGAGTATATGCGAGGTTTGGGGTCAGTTTATGACAGTGAGTATATAGATTTATTGTTTAAGTTGCGTTATGGATGTGATGAATATAATGATCAACTCAAGCCTATCCTTAATTACACGTCTATAGCAAGGCTTCTCCATAAATCTCCTGCTACTGTTAGGTCTCACTGTCTATTAGCATTGAATTTAAAGAGATAGCATCTTAATTCTAAGCCTTAGAGACCCTTAAAATTTTAGCAGCATCATATTGATTATCTTATTAATGATAAGACTCTTAAATACTGGGCTCACTTCTCTCTCGCCTAGAGGTCTGTAATGTTTCATTGCCAATTTCCTGAGCTTCACATCTCTGCTTAATCTATAGCGAACATATGTAAAACGAATGGGATATCTTACAAGACAGTCAATCGCATAAAGAGAGTGATTGACTTTAATATTCCATTTTATAAGACTAATTTAAATTATATATTCGATTAAATGCAGAGGTCTTAAGAGCATAATATAAAGTTCATTCATGCTGATGAAGCTGTATTCACCTTTAATACCTTCGTATAAAGGTCTTGGTATTAGAGGTACAGCAACATTGAAGTATATGATCAAAAGGTTAAGGTTTAAACTCATGCTATACTTGGTGGAATCGGTGAAGATAGTGGGCTAGAGACTTATGTTATCCACCCTCGCTCTATTAAGACTGAATAATATATATATATAGTTTTTACAATAGATCAGAGACAAATACGCTGACGAAGAGATCATCCTGTTTGTTAATAACTTATCAGTTCATAAAATTAAAGACTCAAGAAGGGAATACGAAAGGCTAAACATAACACATGTATTTAATATTCCTTATAGCCCTCAGTTCAATGGAATTGAGCTATATTGGGGCCTATTGAAAGGCCACTACAAGAAACTTCTGCTCTATCATTTGATGCACGATCTGAAGATAGATACAGTAGATTTTATTAAGAGTGCTGCTAAAAGAGTCAGCGATGATAAAGCTAAAGTGTGCGCAAGAGAAGGGAGATTTTGTGTTTATAAATAAGTATTAGATTTAAACGAATGAATAAGTTCACATATTAAATTTGCCCGTAAAGGGATTTGGCTTCTCTTTCTTTTCTTCCTCTTAAGGTTTGCTCGGGCCTATGTTTCTTCTCTTAGTGCCAGCTCCTGCATCTATGTTCATCTCTTCTGGCTTTTATAAATCTTTGTAGAGTCTCTTACTCAATTCATGCTTTACTTGTGACTTTCTCTCTCTGTTTAATTTGCTTCGCTCTTTCATCAAATATATAGCAGTGCCAGGTTTTTCTATAAAGTTAGAAGACTAAGCTTACTTGAGATGAATGGATGCTTCTGCAGTTCCTAGAGCCAGGTGTCGCTGATTTTAATTCCTTGTTTCTTTTTTTCTTCAGGAGTGATGCTATATCGTTTCTTGTGTGCTTCTTAAATTACTTCATTTAAGTACTCAGGTTTCAGAGTTCCAAGGACACCAAAGAAGAAGTTTCTCTCTGGCAACTTATTAGAGAGTTATAGCTTTGATGGAAGGTATAGAGCAACATCTGGATCAGTCATAGCATCATCATAGAGGTTTGTTACTGATATTTCAGGGTAGTTAGGTATCTCGATCATTCTGATTTCATTAGACTTAAAAGCTTTTTTCTCTTCACTTAGCAATGCTTTAAGAATGATATTTTTGTTCCCTCCTGTGTTGGTAAGAACAATTCAACTATGGTTAATAAGTTAGTTATAAGTGAAAACTTACCTTGCTATCCCAAGTATCTGTAAAGATCTTCTTTACTTCTGAATTTTCCTATTAAATTTTGAGATTATATTCTCTTCATTGCATCATTCATTTATTCCATCTTGCTTCCAGTTTCTATAAATGTTTATGAAATTTAAAATATGGATATCCATTCTAAACTTACTAAAATTTTACTACTAAATAGGGAGATCCACTTGGAGGTCAGCCTGAATCAGATAAATAGATAAAGATGGTGGAACTTTCTCCAAGTTTCAAAGTTTGACATCCATTTTTATCAAGCTTTCTCCATTAAATTGCTCCTAATAATAATTAATTTAATTAGGTGGTGCTCCTAATTTATATAAAACTTAATTGGGAGGTTAAATTAAAGTTCTAAACCGTATTAGGTGGTGCATTAAAAAATTAAATTTTAAAACTTCCCCTCCTAAATTTATGAGAACATATTTAGGAGCACCACCTAACTTCCCAAAACACATTTAGGTGGATTTTAATGCATAAAATGGATGAAATGATATATAAATTATCTCAAAATTTTAGAAATATAAAACTAATGTCTTTCACTCTGTTCCTATTAAACCTCTCTATATCTTTGAGGATATAATCTTTCTTGTGTTTAAAGGTAGAATTTAAACAGCTTATATAATTATTAATAGTATTTATAAAATGAGCGGCAACTACTAAGAAAAGCGGCATTGCTTGGCATTAGCCAGCAGAAACTTTCTTTCATGAATCAAAATAAAATTTAGACTTGCGATGCATATACCTAGTACGAGCCTGAAATTCTCTAACCTTAGGTCTCAGACTTTGAATAACAATTCAGTTGTTAAATAGAAATGCAGAGGTAAGAAATTCAATGCGAAGTTCCAATAAAAATGGTTGAAGAGGTGGAAGAGAAAAAAGAAATTAAAGCATTACATTTGTGTGAAGGGTGTGAGAAAAAATTCAATTATAAATCTGCTTTTAAGCGTCATATCTTAGAGTAGCATTCTAACAAGCCAAAGCTCTACCTTAACCATGATAAGATAGATGGAAAATATTTTTGCCATTATTGCAATAAGCAATAAAATCATTCAAGGGATTTAAAAGTTCACCTATAAAACCATCATGGCAAGAAGTTTGAAGTCATAGATCCTGAGATTGGTGAGGTCTTTTTTCAAAAAAGAAAGCCAAGAGACCCTTTAGAATCTTTGGAACAAAGAGTTAAAATATATTAAAGCAGTAAGAAACCTTCCAGCTTCTGAGATAGTGAAAATCCTTTTGAAGATACAAGCACTAAAGCTTCCAATTTTAAATGTAATTGACCTTAAAGAATGTAAGGAAAGTTATCTTATACTTGAGACAAGTTTGAGAAAAAGGTCATTACTGATAAGCAGTTCGCATACAAGATTTATCCATTCAACTACTTTAAATGCGATGACAAGTATCAAATGGAATTTGTCAATGAGTACTAAGCTCTTACTAAAGCAAGGGATAGACAGTGCAGATTTATAATTAAGCTCGATGCAATACTGCTTGCTCAAGATCATGTTGCTTTTCGCCTCCCTCTATATTAAATGACATTAAGATACTACATTTAAGATTTAAGAGTTCCAAAGTAGCTAACTCTTTTTCTAACAAATGTTTGCAAAGGCATAGAAGAGCTGCACACTTTAGGGTATGTTCATAAAGACTTGAAGCCTGAGAATATTAAGCTTGACTTTTCACCTCTAAAAGTAGTAATAATTGATTTCAATAGATCATAAAGAGTATAAGCTTCAGGACTTGGCAACGTTTATGGTACTCCTGGATACTTTCGAGAAAGGGAAGACTAGAGAGATGGTGATATTAAGTGGGATGTATGGGCTCTAGCAGCAATTATTGCTGAATGCGATATGCAAAGAAATGGATTACTATAGCTGTAAGAGAGAGAAAGATTCAAAGCAGAGAATACAGCAATATTTAAACTAGAATAAGATAAAAGGTAAAATGAAGATACGGCTGAGTAGATAATCATTAAACCTAACCATAGAGCGGAGCATACAATAGACTAAATTTTAAGCTGGATAGGAGAAATAAATTTAGGAAGTTGCCTCTTGATACAAAAGTATTGTTTGAGTGAATAGTATAAATAAAACACCTCTAATACACACTAATATACAATACATTTAAACATTAAACCCCTACATAAACCCTATTAAAACCCTAAAAAGTATGCACTAATAGTCTACTTTTATCAATCAAAAACTCAATCAAACTACTGAAAGGGTTTTGGGGTTTTGATTCTCAACTCAAAAAGACAAACAAAAAGTAAGAGCAATAAACCTTAGACACAACAACAGAAAGAATAATGGAAACAATAGAAAAGGAAGAAGATGAACACTTAGTATACCTTGAACAGAATGTTCTAAATTAATTTTATAAAGGGCTTGTCCCTTACATAGTGATAACCACAATATGCATCCGGGGGGCCTTGAGCCCCCCATGTGGATTAATTATTATTATTATTATTATACTATGGACACTAGAGAAGAAAGAATATTACTTTTAACCACAGATACGAATGATATAATTAAATTTATTCCAAATTTTCAATGAAAAGCATTATTTTCCAACTGAATATACATTTTATATTTAGTGAGTAATTTACTGGAATAATATTAATAGTTGAGCTAAATTGTCAAAATGCAATTGAATCTAGAGTTTTTTAGTAAATAATTTAATTCTAAAGTATTTGAATTAAATATAAAAGCTATAACTTTAAGGGGTCACTGTACCTATATTTATATTTTGAATATTTGCATTGGATAAATGCAAGTTATAATAAATATACTAAGTTTTTCTATTGAAAATTCAAATGTCAATTAAGATCACTCAACAACAACCACTTGGCAATACATTCGCCGACAGAACCTCCTCAAATTCAGCCCCAGACCAGCAGTCATAGCCCTTCTTCGGCAACTCAGGCTAGATTTCAGGCTATGGTAGAGACGAGGACATCTTAATGATGACTCCTTCAACCAAGAGATATCGTGGAAATGATTCTGCAATGAGCAGTGCATTTGGTAGAAAGAGGCATGGTGGAAACGATGATAGTGAAAGCAACCTCACTAATGAAGTTTTCCCACCCACTGAGATGGACAAACTCAAAAAACTCTTCCCTCTCCTTGACAACAATGTAAGCATTAATTTTCCATTAACTAAATTTACAGCAAATCTAGCAGGTGTTGGAGGAGTGCAACAATGATTGCTCCAAAACTTTGAAGAAATTTATGACTGACAAATATCAACAGGCCACAGAGAAAGACTCCATCAGCAAGTGACTTATTAGTAAGAGAATCGTTGCTCATACTAATTCATCTCAAGATTTATTTTTTAGAGCATTTTTTATGTTCAAAAGACCAGAGTGCAGTTTAAAACTTTCTTAATCAAGTGAAAGCAAGCAAGAAGAGAAGAAGAGATGACCAAGAAGAACTGATGATCGCAGAGGGCAAGCCATGAATAATAACTCACAAGCATCTTCTTAATAAAATGTATTTTATATTATTAATTTCATCTTGATAGTTTACTTCATAGTTTAACCAGACTTTAAATAAATATCAGTAGCAATACAGCAGTCAAGCTATGAGTTAGAATTCTTTCAGCCACCTACAGACTAACAGTTTCTCCCATCTGTAGAGCAATCAACAAAACAACTTCAGTCATTGTAACAAACATCTTAGCAATAAAACTCAATTATGCATCAACAAAGATTGCAAACTTCCACAACAAGTCAAATAAACACAAGCACCTCTTAAAATCTGATGCAAGCACAGTAACCACAGCAGTAATAAATAGAGCAAAGGTAGATTGAGGAATTATTCGCTGAAAATACTGTCAAAGAGCTCATGAACGTACAATTACCAGATGATGATTACAAGATCGTGGGAACTATGCTAAAGCAATTCAAATTTAAGTAATACTTATTAGTTAACTCAATTAAATCGAAGTAAATTTGAGTTATACCAATCAAAACCCCAAAACCCTTTCAGTAGTTTGATTGAGTTTTTGATTGATAAAAGTAGACTATTAGTGCATACTTTATTAGGGTTTTAATAGGGTTTATGTAGGGGTTTAATGTTTAAATATTAGT